>OX063288.1:6272500-6475000 GCA_944039245.1 Nebria salina | reverse complement strand
TTTGGGTATATATTTGGTAATGTTATAGTTATTTTTTTTTCTATTATTGCTAATAACAGAATAAGACAGTTCCATATTGTAATCTGAATTATTTGATTTTAAATTTCGTTTTAGTCCTAAGCGATGCCTCGCTAACTTGGGTTAACTAGCTAATGGATTAATATACGTTACGTGACGGTAATATAATAAAAGAATCACTTGTGAATCTTTACTTCACTAATTTATTAATATCTATATGTACATTTCGATGACAAAGTTACCATCATCAGTAATTAGCTTAGCACAAATAATGATTACACAAATTATTAGTAAATAAATTATATATTCCTTAATAGTATTTTAAATTCTAAAGCTCTATTACGATCTAGATGTGCATTTCAGTGGCCAAGACACCATCGTCTGCAGTATATATATACTACTGAATTGTTCTAAGCTAACTCTCTTTTAATTATATAGTTACAATAAAACCACTCTAGAGAATCAAAAAATTTGAAAAAATGTTTTTTGTCTTAAATGATACTTAAAGTTGAAAAGCATAAGTGACAATTCAAATTATTCTCGAAAAAAATGTTCTTTGCGATGTATTTTGGGGCAGAAATTACGCGACTATCAGCGCGCTCTTATTTGCAAGCATTCAATCAGAAATTACAACTTTATCTTTAAACGCGTTTTTCTCGAAACCGTGTTTTTGAAACTGGGCGAAAACAGTACGTCTATACAAGCCAATAGACATGAATATTTTACCATCTCAATAAATAGACAGTTTTCTATCCAACATCGTAGGATTTTTTTTTATTGTTGCTAGTTTTTTTTATTTATAAATTCATATGCAATTTTTAATTAAAAATCTTACTCTTTTTTTAGTCACACGTCGTTTCTACAAAAATCAATATTTTTAAATTCGGATACGTAGTCCGAGAGCTTATATATTGCAGATTTATAATCTGTTGTCATTTTTGTCCCAGGTCAATTAGTGGCTGGTCAACCCTTTCTCCCGATTAGTGCTATTTCTAAAAACCTTCATAGGATGGATGACACTAGCGCCCCCAATTTCATATATTTGGTAATTAAAAAAAATTCATAATATAGTCAAATATATGTTTAATAAAGCCATGTAAACGATTTTTATACAAGATGTATACATTCGTCAACAAGAAAAAAGATCTGAAAAAAGATCTTTTTTTAGCTCTAGAGTGGCCTAACCCTTTAAGTGCGTATCTTCGAGCATACTATGTCTCAGAATGAAATACAATATTAGATTTTATTTGAATATGCATATTAATACATTTTATATATTATAATATAAGAATAATAAAAAACAACCAATACATTGGTGGATAACATAAAAAAATTCGCATAATAAATGCTCAAAAAATAATTTTTTTGACAAAAATTATTAATTCAACTTATTCCATTAAAAACATATTTGAATTAATTAAAAAACACAAATATTAACTCAAACAGTAAATTAGTATCGTTGCGATGTAATAAGTTTGTTCACGTCGATACCTATTCCAGAACTTAAAGATCATTTAGAACATTTTAGAACATTTGTTGAATTCACCCACCCTCTTGACAAAATAAAATTTTGGACATGATACGTAGACGATATATTCTGCATTTGGTCAGTCACTTACAGAGAATTAGAGCATTTACTGAGTTATATGAACAACATTAACAATAACATACAATTCACTGTAGAAATGTACAAAAATAAACAATTACACTTTTTAGATTTAACAATCATAAACAATAACATTAAAATAGAATTCGACATAAACAGAAAATCAACTTGTACACTATTATACCAGCAAGTTAAAATCTTTAAGCATAAAACTATCGACACTATTAAACAAAATGCTATACATACTGGATATCAACTAAAACCAATTATATAATCTAATAAGAAATAAGTACAAAAACGGATGTTGCAAAAAATGTATACACAGACAGAAAGTAAAACCAAGAAAAACTGGATTTATTTAAATTATATACCAAAAACAACTCAAACAGTCTCAACCATTTTAAAAAACCTCAATATCAATACCATCTCCACCAACAAAACAACATTAGGTAAACTATTAACAAATACTTAACCTAAAGCCAATGGGGTAGAATTATCTGGAATGTATATACAAAGATTTTGATGCCATTTATATAGACCAAAGTGTTAGAAATCCAAACAATATTAAAAGAACACCTTAAATCCATAGACAACACAACCATTTATAAAATGATTACAATATACTACACATTGAGCCGAAAGGATTAAAATTAATTTACTTGAAAACCTAGAAATAAAGAAAGCAGTTTTATCCAAGAAAAATATTGAAAATGACCAACTAGAATTAAGCCACTCCCCACTGTTGGATTTAAATTTTAATCTGTAAGCACTGTCTAATATTTTTGTAATTAAACAATTCTGCGAACGAAACCAAGCGCATCTAATTCAATATTTCGATTATTGAATTTCATTTCAGATATAGCCAATGTAAGCAAATGGTAATAATATAACAAGTGTTAAAACAAAAAAAAATTAAATTGTATAAATTTGAATAAAACATTGGAGAAACAGGTAATATCTACCTGTCACGGACTGTGACTAAATACTAATCGAAAAACTTATAACAACTCTTACAATGATTTGACTCTCGCCGTAGTTCAGAAGACTGGAGCAGCAGTAGATGTATAAGCACTTCTGGGAAGTTGGTTGCAGGAGTATCCGGCTTATTTAGAACTCATTTTTCGCATCAACCTACAAGACACACACACGGAATTAAAATTTTAATTATTCAGTAATTATTTAAATATTATCCGAGCGATTTTGTTCAAATGATCAAATTTGTAAAAGTGGAAGCAATAAATACGTTTTACATATTGTCTGTGAACTTATTCTTGAATTACAAAATCGTATGTGAACTATTTTTAAAACAAAGATAAATGAAATAAAATTCAGTTTATGAACTAAATTTAAAATTATTAATTGATTGGTAGGTGGGCACTTGATGAAAGATAATTTTAATAAAATTTTAAATAAAACACTTGGATAGTTGCACATTTGTTGTACAAGTGTGAAATTATCCAAATGTTTTATTTCAAATTTTATTACATTTAATAAGTAAATAAATTTTGTTTATTGATATTATATAAATATACAGGAATATATATGTATTATATACATTCTATAAGCTTGATTAATAATTAAAGATATGGAATATAATTAACAACTGAATGTATATCAAATTAATCGTCAAATCCGAAAAAATCAGGTATCATTCTGAAATAAAACAGTAAATTTATTTGTAAATATGATAAGACATCAACGTTATAAAAATAAAGAAAATATGTAAATGTATTCATGATTTAAGCGTAATTGTACAGCACTCGTAAAAGAAGCAGGAAATAGTGAGTAAAAAAGGTAAAGAAAGACAATTGATACACTAGACGGCCGTAATTATCATATCTTAACGAGATATATATTATTGAGTCTGCAATTACGATTACTAGTATAAGAGTTTGGGGTTTGTTACCATTTTGTCGTTTAATTTATATAGATGTTTATATATGAATATTATATATTGCATTATCCATATATACATCTAATATTGATTTCCATATTAATCAGATTAGGTAGAATCATTTTCACACTAACCGTTAAACTATAAGAAAAAGTTTACGCTTGAACAATTATAACAAAATTGAACAGTACGAATGTAACACGTTCTGCAAAAGCAGAAAATAAAACAAATGATCCGCAATAACTGTTCTGTGTACAGTATTCATATGAATTTTGTTAAGACAAAGACATTATGAAAAAAATGGTTGAAAATTCAAATCTAGTTAAAGGAATTTAAAAATGAATAAATATCAATCATTCTAACGCAATTTCATGATTTATATAGCATCAATTATACAACATAAATTTTATTATTATTTTCTCTACAGCAAAAGCTTGCTTTATTCTCATTGAACCAGCCACGTGTTACAATTGTACTGCTAACAAGTACGTTTGTTCAAGAATATGATTACTATTTTTTAGCATACTTACCAAAAATCAAACAGCATTTATACTATTATAAGTAGTCGCATCTGTAACTAGCGTAATGATATTTATCTTTCTAAATAATTATAGTGTCTAATTTTTAAAATAATTCATAAATAAAATTGCTACAATAGTAATAAATATCAATATTGAAATTATCGAGGAAAAGAAGAAATAGATTTTATGAAGATTAGCTTTGCATAGATAGTGCAAGGAAAGATCCAGAAGGTGCAAGTTATATATTTACACACATCTCATTGGGAGAATTGAGATGATCCAGTGTCAATAAGTCTTCTTGAGGAAAAAAATCATTGTGCAGTTCATCTTCCTCATATTTATCGTAGAAGCTGTCGATATCCGCATTAAATTCGATTTCAGTTACCAAAACCTCTTTCTGCTTGAACAAGCCATTACTTTTTGCGGTCATATCTTCGGGAACCATCTGGTCATCAGTATCCGAAGTATCTTCAGTATTACTAAAAAAGATACATGCCAATATTATTTAAATAATTATAAATACGAGTTCTCTTTTGTCAATAAAGTTTATCGATATGAATTAACAGGTCGATGTGTTTCCATTGTGATTGAGAGTATTATTTTTTTTTAAATGTTTTACAAATTACATCCTGAAAATATTCCCGCGATTAAATATTTTTAGCTAATTTTTTGTTTTCTTAGTTTTTTAGTTATTATTTTAATTAATTTATCATTAATTATCTGCAATATTGTTCGCTTTTTCTTGCTCAAAGGTCGAATTACGATTATCGCTCTGTAATTGACTTACGAACAATTCTAGGGTCTGAACAAAACACGCTCAAAATCATTCAGTTGTTCCCAAAACATCAACCAAACATGGAAATTAATCGAAAACACATTTTAAATTGTTTCTACATCAATAACAATATTGATTTAAGTGTGATTGAAAATAAAAAATTAAGCTCTATAAGGTTTCATTTCAAATAAAATTACATAGCACTGCCTAATAATCACAAATTTTAAGCTGTGTCATAATATAGATATCGCAGGAAAATATATTTACGGCAATTTATGTATCCAACTTTTGACTTTATATTATTAGTAATGCAATGATTATTTCATACTACCAAAGCAAAAAATGAATACTAATATAAGATAATAAGCTATTATATATAATAAAAATAATCCGCTTTGGATAAAAATGTCATTAGTTATTAGGTGTGTGAATACTTACAGTTCGTATACAGGACGGGAATCATTCTGATCGATTAGCACGTTTTCGGTAAGAAAATTCTCATCCCTATCTTCTTTCGCATCTTTGTCAATTACAGCATCATCACAGAATTGTAATTTCACTTCTATATCGCCTTTAATTTTAATGCAATTTGTTTTCTCTAAGGGAATACATTCAGGAACTACCTGGTCCTCTGTAGCAACGGTGTGTTTCGGATCACTAAACAGACACGCATTTGTTAACTGTAAAAACTTTATAGCTACTAATGAGTTGAAAATTTTTTTTTTTTATTTGTAATCTGATGGAATTCTTTTAGCCTAGGATGTGATTATGCCTAGTAACTAACAGCTAACGTAAATTTGAGCATTAAATGATCGTTTATTTGATACCTTGCCTACACATAATTATTTGTTTTCAAAAAATGAAACGTGTCCTGGCGGGAAAAATATGCAGCCATTTTGATTCCTAGAAATGCAACTTCGACCTTGAAAATATTAAATGCTTTAAAAATACCTATTTTGCTATTATTATATAACATAACTTTTAAAAATCATATTAAGATCCATTCATATTTGATAATAATAATTATAAGTAACAATAAATAATAATATAGTGAATTCTTGAACACATGTACATGGCTTTCTAATGAAACTTACCAGTGTATGCATTTCGGCTTATTGGTAGTTTCTTTGAACTTATTCATTCTTTCATTGACTTCCAATCGAAAATTAGCCATCATCGCAATTAATTGAACAACAACGTGCAGTACAAAGTAATTCAATGTGCGCATGCTGTCTTGTATGCTGGTTCAGCCATGTTAGTTATAAAATTAACAACTAGAGTGTAGATTCCAAAAAACAGATAAATATTTTTTAAATGGAGACCACCTTGTGTTGTACCAGCTCACAACCCTTCAAACGATTACCCAAATAGAATATAAAATAATAATTTAATTTTAATCAATGAAATATTTTGTGTAGAACAGATAAATGAAATAATAATTTTAATTCATTTAATAATAATTTAAAACGCAATCAAAAAATTAAATACTTCAGTTAACCCACGAATAAATTTGTATTTAGCGTTAATTTTAATAAAGTTCTAGCGAAGAGAATTTATTATACCAAAACCTTATTGATGTTATCTAAATTAGCAATTTAGGCAAAGTTTCAATGACTGATAGTCCTATTTGTAAAAATGTGAAGATTTACAATACCTTACATTGCAATTTAATTGGTTTCCCCAAATTTCTAACAAAATTATTTCACTTTGATTTTAATTTAAATATCAAAATTAGCGCCAAATATGAATCTACTTCTAGATATTACATTAAAATTATTTATTAATTTCGCTACATCCTGATAAATAATTACTCAAAATAAAGTCATAAAGCAACGCAAATTATTTTGGTCTTATATATGAAATAATTTTTTATGCTTTTTATAAATATGTCTGAGATAGCCTATGTTCACCAAATTATAATAGTTCACATTCACAAATTTTTACCGTGAAGAACGAAATGAAATAGTTTTTGAAGTATTACAGGTACGAAATTTTTTTAAATAGTGTTGCCACAGTCGCTTTTGTCTCCAATAAGATTACTAAAATGTTTTGTTTTGTCTTTAAATCCACAAAAGAAATTAAATAAATTTCATAAAAAGTATTTTAATTTAAGAGACATGCAAATTATAAATTTCTCATTAAATGCTGGTTATGCATTTACACCATATTCTTTCCTTTGCAGTACTAGAATAGGTGAAAGTTACGTTTATTACAGAGAAAAAATGAGCAAAAGTTTAAATATTTTCAGCTGCATTACGCTGTAAAGATTTGGTTAGGATGTCAAATTATGTTTGGAAAGAAAACAAAAACATAAAAATTGAACCTAATCAACAATTCTTTTTTCTAGTATGGATAATACAAAATAAATTGTAATTTGAAATTTAGCATTGAGTGTCATAAATAGAATTAGTCAAAAAGCGATTCATAGCTAAGTTAAAATATATTTTTTGAAAATATCATGTTAGATATTGCTAAGTTCATTTGAAAACTAAAAAAACGTCCAGCCATGATTATTTCTAATATAGAGTAGTAAATTATAGTATAATTTGAAATTTGGATTTTAATACCCTTCTTCTTCTTGACTGTTTTACTACGTATAAGAAAATACAGTGCAAGACACTTCAAATATTATTCTTTTAATCTTATATATTTGTGATCCGATTAGTACACCGTAGGTAATAAATTATCGAACAAATCTTGCAGAAGCACGAAACAGCAAACCTGGCAAAGCTCAAAATACATAATTTTACCAATTTTGTTCTTAGTAAAACGGTCGATATAAGACAAATAGCAACCTAAAAAACAATAACGAAGAAATAAAATG
Organism: Nebria salina; assembly: GCA_944039245.1. Lineage (NCBI taxonomy): Eukaryota > Metazoa > Arthropoda > Insecta > Coleoptera > Carabidae > Nebria > Nebria salina. Next base: position 6,467,362 of record OX063288.1, on the reverse strand, counting down.
GCGGAACAAATGTGGAGTGATGGAAAAAAGGCATACACATCCAGGTAATTCAAATAAGAATGATTAAATTATATAAAAAGAAAAGCGCATGGAAAATAACTTTGTTATCAATTGTTATTTTTATTTTTTTCTTTATTTGCGAAATATTTGACATTTTCAAGGTCATTAATGTCAAATGATGGATATTTGTTGCGTACATATAAAATTCTGTATTCTGATTTTTTTTGTCTGACATTTTCTATGAATAATTTTTAATACTTTGGTGGTATTGTAATTATAGATAATTTTCAAAATAGTATAAAATTGTTATTAATAATATATTGATGTTGCTAATTAAACATAATAATTATACCCTTCATGTTGCATGTGATCAGCGAATTAATATTGATTTACGGTTTTTGTATTGCCGACAAATATTTAATTGCTATTAATATTTACAATTCAAACATTCGTGTTATAAGCAGGAATTCAGAAAAAATGGATAATTCCGAAGAGGATACAGGCGTTGTAATTGATGAAGATTTCGAGAGCACTGTGACTAATGAAATTGATAAAGACGTAGAAAATTTAGCCAACAATGGTAACGAAGAAATAAATTTCGATATTTTGTCGGAAGAGGAATTAATTGCTTTATCTCGTGCTCAACCGATTTTACTCGTAGAAATATGCATCCTTATCTACTATGGTATAATTTTTCTGGATGAACTTGAGAGTACAATTTTCATGAGGGACACTTTGTTGTTGATTTTTTTGCTAACCTCTAAATAAATATTTATTGTAGGTGCTTATTGCCTGTTTATAATTTTAGCCTAAATTTAGATAATTAAGAAAACCGCAAACATGTTTACTCGCATGACTGAACAAATGTCAAATGCTAATATCTATTAATCCTAATAAAATGAGTTAATTTTACAATCAATATGAAAGTTATATACATATAATCATCTCATTATATTGCTGGCTCTGATTGAAAGAAACACAATTAATAGAGATGAGTTTAACAAATAACATATTATTAATTTTGTTTAATTTTTACTTTTGTATTTAACTATTGTAATTGGAGTACCACTAAGTAAGTTGTTACTGATGTAGTTTTTTAAGATAATTCTACATTATATAATTATATAAATGTATTTATAGTATGTAAAATATATATCTGTATTTTGTAACCAAAGGCTAATAATATATAGAACCAATTTACCTTTTAAATGTGTTTTGTGAATAGAATATTCTATTAATTAATTTTGCAGGATTTTAGTAGATTATTCACAATTAAAATGTAATTTATATTTATTAATTTGTCAAAAAGGCACCTGAAATTGCATGAGCATACTTAAAATGTAAAGTATTTTATAATGTCCTCAAAACTTCGGATCTTTAATTATTGCATACATGTAGCTACTAGTTTCTAACGAATCTAATGAAGTTTTATGTTGATTAGGATAAAGTATAGTACAGTAATCGTTCACGTCGAAATTTAAAAATGTATATATGTTTTTTCAAAGATTTATCAAGTCAATATTAATGTCGTTGAAGAAGAAACCCATAATAGATAAATAAAACCCAGTAAATCGGCATGAATTGCGTACCCGAAAATTATGTAGAACAAATTTAGTGTCAATCTTAGTATCTTCAACGAAGAAGAAGCGACTGAGTAAGGATTTACTTCCAAGCATATAAATTCAATTTAAAATGTAATTAGTTTGCAAACTAGTCTTTTATAACAGTGATTTTTATCCTACTCCTAAAACGATAAATAAATACCTCGATACGATTACCAATTGGAAGTAAGCAGAAGTTAAATATTAAATAAAACTAAAAATGCATAAATAGCCATAGATATTTATTGTTCATAAATTTGCAATATATATTATATTCAATAAATTATATATTGATTTAAATTATTTATATATTTATTTATACATTCAAAATGGTGTAAAATATAATAGCATAAAAAAATTATTCCTGCGACTCTTCGTAAAATTAAGGTATCGTCCTAAAATGAAATGTATTAATTATTTGTATATAGGACCAGTAATTCAAAAAAAATATATATATTTATATATATATATATATATATATATATATATATATATATATATATATATATTTATATATATATATATATATATATATATATTTATATATATATATATATATATATATATATATATATATATATATATATATATATATATATATATATATATATATATATACGATCAGAGCTTAGACTAATCTCTGATACGACACATAATAGGTAAATAGGGTTTCAAGGTGTTGACTAATTCTGGCACAATTCAATTATGTGAGATAACTATTGTACCGTGCAAATAATCTAGAACGATCAATTTTAAATAGATAAATATGTATTCACCATTCTTCGAGAAACCTGGGATATGCCATAGCCAATAACCCGTATTCAAGAAGATCTTCATTCGTTTCTTATTCTTCCCCATATTTGCCAATTTCAACGTTGTCGGTATCATTGTCCATAGGGTATATAATTTCAATTTCCATGTTATCTAATTTCCTAACTAAATCAATTATTTCTAAGGAATAATCGTATAGTTTTTGATCGTCAGAGGCAGCAGTTCTTTCCAAATCAGTAACAATGAAACACTCATTATTATTATAAATATTTTTTAAATACATATTTGAATTCAAAAATTTTCTCTTAACCAGCAGATTTTTCATGCGTGTTGGGTGTTGTAACATTTACGAAACCTCGAAAATAAATATATATGGAAACTAATTTTGAAATAGACTAGCATAAATAATTATGATATATTTCAAATGTATATTGTTTCAATAATTATAAACAATTAACCATACAACATGTTTCAATGTATCCCTCTGGCGAAAATAAACTGTAGTACTACCCTGAATTTGAAATGTACATCTAGAAAATTCAAGAAATATTTTTATTATTTTAAATAATTTACCGTATACCATTTTTCTATATAAGTAGGAAGAATAAAATAGCGAACATATTCTCATACAAATAAATAGATCTTCTACCTTCACAAATTTCAGATTTTTCATGAGTATGTAAGACAATTTTAGAAAAAGCATATAATACAATCATATAAATAAATAGTATAAAACATTTGTGTCTAATTGTATATTGGTATCCATCACCATATTAATAATTTAGCTGTATCTAGAGGTGCTCGAAAATTCTACATGTACAAATACGTTTTTGGGTTTGTATAGCTAGTTTCACACTTAACAACTAGCGTGTACTATTCAAAAATAGATTATTATCTATAAAAACACTATTAAGGATCCAATTTTTTTGTTATTTTATTTATTTCAAACTCATCAAACATGATTCGGCTAACAAAACAGAATTTTAATAAACAATTAATTTCAAAAATTAGATGATTTGTGAGGAATAGATACTTGAACATTTTATCGACACGTAGTTTGAAATAATTGTTGTATAGTTAATTATTTGATTCAATATTTCACAATGCAACCTCCAGTACTGGATTTGTATTAGACATTTACAATTTTTTCAGGGATATGTGCAATTTTATGAATCTCTGCCTAACAATCGTCAAATCTAACTGATTTCCTTTAAATATCACGAAAGTTTACTGACTTCGATAAAATTATAGTAAAGAAATATATTTTTAACAGAAGCGTATCAGAATTAGCGCCAAATACAAATTGAAATCTAGAGTCAACAATGAAACGGAAACATATTTCCGTTGTTTTCTAATATTCAATAAACTTATACAAAATTATACAATAATGAACTTTTGGTGGGTTCGCTGAAATGATAATATTCATTTTAAGTTATTTCTAGACCTTCGAATTATTTTTTATTAATTCGGTAGTATACCGAATAAACTAAAATAATTACAATCTTTTGTAAAATAACATATACGTGCAGAAATATATAATCTTTTGCAGTTTAATCTGTGCAAGTCCGGCAATAGCTCAAACCAACAAATATTTTGAAAATTAATAGGGTTCAAAAATATATTCTTTTGTTTCTTAGTGCGCAGTAGTCTTGCAAGAACTCGAACCAACAAACCCGACTACGCGCAAGCATAAAACACTTTACGTTTCTACACGTGGTGTTACTAATACTATAAAATGTCAACTAATCCTCACGAGCAAGATAAAACAGAAGAAACAATGAAGGACCTTACAAACAACGAAGAATCTGATGATAGGTAGGATTCATTAGACTTTTTAAACAACTTATTAGACCTAGCACATGGAAAAATATAATTATCTGAAATAACAATGATAATGCTAATTATTACAACTTTTACCAACTTATCATTACTCATTATTTAATAGCTTTATTATGCTTTAGTAATATCACATAAATTCATATCAGAGATATCCGGCATTAGCGAGGTGAGGATGTTGATCGCTTTTTTCAGCATGAACATGATTGATCAAATTTTTAAAATTATATTGCAGATAACTATGTTTGTGTCATTCTGTTATAGTATTCTTATAAGTAAGATAAATTATAATTTTATGATCCACTAAATAGTTACCGATAGAGATTAGTAGGCGACGTTAATTTGATTAACCTAAACCGACTCATAGCCTTAAGGGACAAAAATGAATGACTTTATATCTTTTCAGTGTATTTATATTTTTAAAAAAATTTTATTCACAGCTAGTACAAAAATATATTTTCCTATGCAATCATGTGTATCATTTTCAGTGATGGTAGTATCGATGTTGCTTCTTATGACACAACCAAACATGTAAGGCAAGGCAATGTCGTAATCATGGAAACAGATGTTGAAGACGAAAACGCTCTCGCTAACGACCCTAGCGACCAAGAAAGCAATCCGGAAAGCGACATGGTGAGCGATATCGATAGTGACGAGAATCTGGAAGAAGAAACAGATCAAGTTAATTCAATGGAAAACGCGTTATGTCCTCTACACCCCGCATTAATCCACGAGTGCTGCGCCGCCTTATATTATAACCGTTTTTTTCTGGATATATTACGGTGTACCCTATTTCTTCAAGACACATTACTTTTACTATTTCTATTGACTTCTAATCCCTAGTTAGTTATTTAAATCAAGTCTTAGGAGTAAAGGATAGTCGTTATATACCCTTCTCTCTCTCTCGCTTGTAATAGTCTAAATAAAACTATCGCAAGCAAATTTGTAAGTCCTGCAACAATAAGTAAACCAAAATTTACAATGACATAAAATTGGATATTATACTTTTTAAAGCATCATTATTTTTTTTTTTTAATTAGCTCAATTTTATAATGAATTTAGAATATTTTTATAAGCATTAGTCATCAATTAATAATCGTTGTATAAATCTTGGTCATCAGAAGCAGCAGTACCTTCCAAAGCACTAACAAATAAATAAAAATTAGAAATAAATCTGAAATAAATAATTGAATTCAAAAAATGTTTTTCTTTCTCATTAACCAACAGAAATGTCTTTCGCGCTGGATGTCATAACATTTACGAAACCACGAAAATAAATATATGAGGACACTAATTTTGAAATAAACTAGCATAAATAATTATGATATATTTCAAGTATATATTCCTTCAATAATTATAAACAATTAACCAATCAACATGTATCAATGTATCCCACTGGCGTAAATAAACTGTAGTACTATATTTTTATTATTTTAAATAATTCTCTGCCTAACAAAAGCCAAATCTAACTGATTTCCTTTAAATGTCACGAAAGTGAATTGACTTCGATGAAATTCTGGTAAACAAATATTTTTTTAACGGAAGTGTATCAGAATTAGCGCCAAATACAAATTAAAATCTAGAGTAAACAATGAAACGGAAACATATTTCCGTTGTTTTCTAATATTCAATAAACTTTCACAAAAGCATACAATAATGAACTGTGGATCGGTTCGCTGAAATGATAATGTTCATTTTAAGTTATTTCTAAACCTTCGAATTATTTTTTATTAATTCGGTAGTATACCGAATAAACTAAAATAATTACAATCTTTTGTAAAATAACAGATACGTGAAGAAAAATATAATCTTTTGCAGTTTAATGTGTGCAAGTCCTGCAATAGCTCAAACCAACAAATATTTTGAAAATTAATAGGGTTAATAAATATAATCTTTTGTTTCTTAGTGCGCAGGAGTCCTGCAAGAGCTCGAACCAACAAACCCGACTACGCGCAAGCATAAAACACTTTACATTTCTACACGTGGTGTTACTTATACTATAAAATGCCAACTAATCCACAAAAACAAGAAGAGCTAGAACAGCAAATAATGGATTTTAGAAACAGCGAAGAATCTGAAGAAAGGTAGGGCTCATTAGACTTTTTAAACTACTTATTAGACCTAGTACATGAAAAAACAAAATTGTATGAAATAACAATGATAATGCCAATTATTACAACTTTTACTAATTTATCGTTACTCATTATTTAATGGTTTTATTATGCTTTAGTAATATCACATAAATTCATATCAGAAATATTCGGCATTATCGAGTGGTGAAGAGGTGAGGATGTTGATCGTTTTTTTTTCAGCATAAACATGATTGATAAAATTCTTAAAATTATATAACAGATAACTATGTTTGTGTCATTCGGTTATAAGTATTCTTATAAGTAAGATATATTATAATTTTATGACCCACTAAATAGTTACCGATAGGAATTAATCGGCCACGTTAATTTGATTAACCTAAAACGTACTCTTAGCCTAAGGGGATAACAATGGAAATTGAAATAAGACAAACTATGTAACTGTTTCATGTGAATAATTTATTTATAACTATAGTTTCACCAACACAGTGGCATCTTCAGATCGACTACCATGAACGACTTTATATCTTTTCACTGTATTTATATTTTTAAAAAAATTTTATTCACAGCTAGTACAAAAATATATTTTCCTATGCAATCATGTGTATCATTTTCAGTGATGGTAGTATCGATGTTGCTTCTTATGACACAACCAAACATGTAAGGCAAGGCAATGTCGTAATCATGGAAACAGATGTTGAAGACGAAAACGCTCTCGCTAACGACCCTAGCGACCAAGAAAGCAATCCGGAAAGCGACATGGTGAGCGATATCGATAGTGACGAGAATCTGGAAGAAGAAACAGATCAAGTTAATTCAATGGAAAACGCGTTATGTGCTCTTCACCCCGCATTAATCCACGAGTGCTGTGCCGCCTTATATTATAACCGTTTTTTTCAGGATATATTACGTTGTACGCTATTTCTTCAAGACGCATTACTTTTACTATTTCTATTAACTTCTTATCCCTAGTTAGTTATTTAAATCATGTATTACGAGTAAAAGATAATTTTGTCGGAAGAGGAATTAATTGCGTGCTCAACCAATTTTACTCGTAGAAGTATAATTTTTCTGGATGAACTTGAGAGTAGAATTTTCATGGGAGACAATTTTTTGTTGATTTTTTTGTTAATCTCTAAATAAATATTTATTTTAAGTATTTATTTTCTGCTTATAATTTTAGCCTGAATTTAGTTAATTAAGAAAACCGCAAGCAAGTTTACTCGCATGAGTGATCAAATGTCAAATACTAATATCTATCAATCCTAATAAAATGAGTTAATTTTACAATCAATATGAAAGTTATATACATATAATCATCTCATTATATTACGGCTCTGATTGAAAGAAACACAATTAATAGAGATGAGCTTAACAAATAACATATTATTAATTTTTTTTAATTTTCACTTTTGTATTTAACCATTGTAATTGGAGTACCAGTAAGTAAGTTGTTACTGTCTTTTTTTAAGATACTACTACATGATATAATTATATTAATGTATTTATAGTATGTAAAATATACATCTGTATTTTGTAACCAAAGGCTAATAATATATTAGAACCAATTTACCTTTTAAATGTGTTTTATGAATAGAATATTCTATTTATAAATTTTACAGGATTTTAGTGGATTATTTACAATTAAAATGTAATTTATATTTATTAATTTGTCAAAAAGGCACCTGAAATTGCATGAGCATACTTAAAATGTAAACTATTTTATTAATTTTGGTGTCCTCAAAACTTTGGAGCATTAATTATTGCATACATGTAGCTACTAGTTTCCAACGAATCTAATGAAGTTTTATGTTGATTAGGGTAAAGTATAGTACAGTAATCGTTCACGTCGAAATTTAAAAATGTATATATGTTTTTTCAAAGATTTATCAAGTCAATATTAATGTCGTTGAAGAAGAAAACCATAATAGATAAATAAAACCCAGTAAATTTAACATGCGATCGGCATGAATTGCGTACCCGAAAATTATGTAGAACAAATTTAGTGTCAATCTTAGTATCTTCAACGAAGAAGAAGCGACTGGGTAAGGATTTACTTCCAAGCATATAAATGCAATTTAAAATGTAATTAGTTTGTAAACTAGTCTTTTATAACAGTGATTTCTATCCTACACCTAAAACGATAAATAAATACCTCGATACGATTACCATTTGAAAGTAAGCAAAAAAACTAAAAATAGAGTCAATACGTAGGAATATTCTTTATCTTTAATAAATGAAGCAAATTTCTTAAAGATAGCAGAAATTAACTATTAAATAAAACTAAATATACATAAATAGCTATGGATATTTAATTTTTAAACTTGTAATATATATTATATTCAATAATTTATATGTTGTATATATATAGATATAAATTATTTAGATATTTATTTATACATTCAAAATGGTGTAAATATATAATAGAATAAAAAAATTATTCCTGCGACACATCGTAAAATCAGGTATCGTCCTAAAATAAAATGTATTAATAATTTGTATATATATATACGACGCATAATACTGAATCAAAATAAGAAAGTGGCAAATTAGCATTAGATCAATACTAAATATTGTTTGAAGGTGTTGACTAATTATGGCTTAATGCGATTATGTGAGATAATTATTGTACCGTGCAAATAATCTAGAAAGATCAAATTTAAATAGATACTCACCATTCTCTGAGAAACCGTTCATAGGATAATAATTTCAATTTCCATGTTATCTAATTTTCTAACTATATCAATTATTTCTAAGGAATAATCGTATAATTTTTGATTCTCAGTGGCAGCAATTTCTTACAAATCAGTAACAATGAAATACACATTATAATTATAAATAATTCTTAAATACACATTTAAATTCAAAAAATGACAGATTTGTGTTGCGCGTTGGGTGTCATAATATTTACGAAACCACGAAAATAAATATATTTGGAAAATAATTTTGAAATAGACTAGCATAAATAATTATGATATATTTCAAATGTATATTGTTTCAATAATTATAAGCAATTAACCATACAATATGTTTCAATGTATCCCTCTGGCGAAAATAAACTGTAGTACTACCCTTAATTTGAAATGTACATCTAGAAAATTCCAGAAATAATTTTATTATTTTAAATAATTTACCGTATACCATTTTTCTATTTATTCCTTGAGGTAGGTAGAATAAAATATCGAACATATTCTCATACAAATAAATCGTTCTTCTACCTTCACAAATTTCAGATTTTTCATGAGTATGTAAGACAATTTTAGAAAAAGCATATAATGCAATCATGTAAATGAACTATTGAAAAATCACAACTAACAATACACATACATATATAGTATTCAAATTTATGATTTTATGCTTTCTTCCGTGTCTCAAATGTAGAATATGTAAGCTTTCTAATGAACCTTACCTAGATGTGTATTCCAGATTGTATATAGTTTCTGTCACCGGTACCACTTATCATTTGTGTCCAATTGTATATTGGTATCCATCACCATATTAATAATTTAGCTGTATCTAGAGGTGCTAGAAAATTCTACATGTACCTACACGTTTTCGGGTTTGTATAGTTTGTTTCAAACTTAAAAAATAGAGTGTACTATTCAAAAATAGATTATTATCTAAAAAAATACTATTAAGGTTCCAATTTCTTTGATATTTTATTTATTTCAAACTATCAAACATGATTCGGCTAACAAAACAGAATTTTAATACACAATTAATTTCAAAAATTAAATGATTTGTGAAGAATAGATAATTGTACATCTTATCGACACGTAGTTTGATATCATTATTGTATAGTTAATTATTTGATTTAATATTTCACAATGTAACCTCCAGTTCTGGATTTCTATTAGACATTTACAAATTTTTCTGAGATATGTGAAATTTTACGAATCTCTGCCTAACAATCGCCAAATATAACTGATTTCATTTAAATATCACGAAAGTTTACTGACTTCGATAAAATTATAGTAAAGAAATATATTTTTAACAAAAGCGTATCAGAATTAGCGCCAAATACAAATTGAAATCTAGAGTAAACAATGAAACGGAAACATATTTCCGTTGTTTTCTAATATTCAATAAACTTATACAAAATTATACAATAATGAACTTTTGGTGGGTTCGCTGAAATGATAATATTCATTTTAAGTTATTTCTAGACCTTCGAATTATTTTTTATTAATTCGGTAGTATACCGAATAAACTAAAATAATTACAATCTTTTGTAAAATAACATATACGTGCAGAAATATATAATCTTTTGCAGTTTAATCTGTGCAAGTCCGGCAATAGCTCAAACCAACAAATATTTTGAAAATTAATAGGGTTCATAAATATAATCTTTTGTTTCTTAGTGCGCAGGAGTCCTGCAAGAGCTCGAACCAACAAACCCGACTACGCGCAAGCATAAAACACTTTACGTTTCTACACGTGGTGTTACTTATACTATAAAATGTCAACTAATCCTCACGAGCAAGATAAAACAGAAGAAACAATGAAGGACCTTACAAACAACGAAGAATCTGATGATAGGTAGGATTCATTAGACTTTTTAAACAACTTATTAGACCTAGCACATGGAAAAATATAATTATCTGAAATAACAATGATAATGCTAATTATTACAACTTTTACCAACTTATCATTACTCATTATTTAATAGCTTTATTATGCTTTAGTAATATCACATAAATTCATATCAGAGATATCCGGCATTAGCGAGGTGAGGATGTTGATCGCTTTTTTCAGCATGAACATGATTGATCAAATTTTTAAAATTATATTGCAGATAACTATGTTTGTGTCATTCTGTTATAGTATTCTTATAAGTAAGATAAATTATAATTTTATGATCCACTAAATAGTTACCGATAGAGATTAGTAGGCGACGTTAATTTGATTAACCTAAACCGACTCATAGCCTTAAGGGACAAAAATGAATGACTTTATATCTTTTCAGTGTATTTATATTTTTAAAAAAATTTTATTCACAGCTAGTACAAAAATATATTTTCCTATGCAATCATGTGTATCATTTTCAGTGATGGTAGTATCGATGTTGCTTCTTATGACACAACCAAACATGTAAGGCAAGGCAATGTCGTAATCATGGAAACAGATGTTGAAGACGAAAACGCTCTCGCTAACGACCCTAGCGACCAAGAAAGCAATCCGGAAAGCGACATGGTGAGCGATATCGATAGTGACGAGAATCTGGAAGAAGAAACAGATCAAGTTAATTCAATGGAAAACGCGTTATATGCTCTTCACCCCGCATTAATCCACGAGTGCTGCGCCGCCTTATATTATAACCGTTTTTTTCAGGATATATTACGGTGTACGCTATTTCTTCAAGACACATTACTTTTACTATTTCTATTAACTTCTTATCCCTAGTTAGTTATTTAAATCAAGTCTTAAGAGTAAAATACCCCTCTCTCTCTACTAATAGTCTATATAAAACTATCGCAAGCAAGTTTGCAAATCCTACAATTCGTTAGCCAAAATTTACAATGACAAATACAATTTGATATTATTCTTTTTAAAGCATCTGTATTTTTATTTTTGAAATTATTAATTTACTAATAATTTTAGAATATTTTTATAAATATGTAAACAAGAATACGCTAATGGTGTAATATAATAATTAATTTATTATTTCACTTTTTTATTATTACGTATATGAGGCCAATTTACAAATTCGTTTATCTTCTTATTACTTTCCATCTGTGTATCATCAATTTATTTTCTACCTATATGCTAGGATTTAAGTTAATAAATGTGCGAAGAAAATAATTAGATATTGACCGATATTCGTGCACTATTTTATAAGATACTGTACTGTAAAATAGGGCGAAATTTTAAATTATTTTCTCGTTGTCAATACTTGTGTTTTATTAAAATGGGATAAACACAAATATAAGCGTACTAACTTGTCATAATACATATTTTTGTTGCTTGTACAACTGTTATAAATTGAATAAATGTTTCTTCAAAATATATAACAAAATGTCTCCATTGTTTTTTTATTTTAAAGAAATAAATAATGTTAAACTGACATAAATAAATTAAGAAATTCGCAAGTTGTCTGATATGCACTGAACCACTTACAAGTATACGTATGTATATTTGCCTGTGACTAAACGAATAGGACTCTGCAACCAACTTCCCAAGAAAGCCTATACTTGCAATTGCTGTTCTATAAATTTATCTTCTTATGGCTCTGATAATGTAGACCTAGTTGCCTAAATACTGGCGAAAGACTTTTGCATATTTCATTTTTTTTTTTTCTTTGCAAAAACTTTTTTTTAGTAATGCAATCATTGTAAAAAAAAAAAGATTTTTTTGTTTAATTAGTAGGATATTACAACTCAACATTATTTAATTATTTTTAAAAATGGATCTAGAATTTAAGTTAATACGAGAAGGAAATAATTATAATACATTAATACAAATGTATTTTTATTCAAATAAGGAAGCTCATCTTGTAAGAAATTTAACGAATCAAATTCAAAATAACTACGAATTTTCTCGTTTGTGTTAGATAGATATGAGAAAATTTTATATTTCGTACTAATTATAAAAATAAATCAAAAAGTAACGTTAACAAAAGTTTGTATTATAATTATTATTTAAATAATTGTAAAAAATATATTAAATAAAATTTTTGAATCTAACATCTAGTTAACATAGGCAACAACGTAAATTTCAGTGTTGCCAAATTTAATATTCTTCGCATATCACAAAAAAATAAAATGGAACACAATATTTTGCTGGAATACAATTTGTTTGGAAGGGGTAGTTCTCAGTTGCGCTCTTAGCTGATTAGTCTCTTATCATAAATCCTTCAAGTAATTCAATATAACGCTTGTTCTAAGCTGTGTTGCACAAAAAGCTTAAAGATAACTTTTTTTTAAAATTACAATATGAGAACGAACGCAGATTTTGAAACTAAAAATAAGAAAAAAAATCAAGAAGAAGCATCTACTTCTAAGAAGATTATAGACATCTCATCGTAAGTTTAATTATATATTACTTATTATTAATGAAGCATATATTTGAAATCTCAACAAATATTTCTTGTTATAATTATTGAATATATTAATTGTAGTAGTTTAATATGCCTTTTTTTTATGAAGTTTTGTGCTTTTTATCCTAGGCAAAACATGCATTTTTGTCGCCATAAATTAAAAATACTTTTATTAGAGATACGCTTTACAGCTTAAATGGAAAAAAAAACATCGATTTGAAAAAAAAGTTAATTCTGTTCAAAATATTTAATTTTCTTTTATAGAGATTCGGAAGCTACAGATACAGCGGATGAGGCTATTGAATGCATTTTAAGACAGAAATTTGTAAAAATTGCCACAAAAAAGTATAAAAGATATAAATCTCAGTTCGGAGAAAACCTTACCTACGAAATTCTTCAGTTTAATACCATTGAATTAGTTGAAAGCAAAGAACCAACTTCAAAATTAGATGTTAACGTCGACATGGAATTCGGTGGAGAACAGGAGGATGTAATAGTTGACGATCAAATTGAGGAACCGATGGAGATAGATGATAGTGCTTCTGCGGCCGATCTCCGCAAGTTGGCCGACGCTTTAATTGATTACTTTAACAATCGTTAGGTTTGTATGCATTAGGCCATTTTTAAATCATTTTTAAGACGAAAATTACATTTTATTCAAGTACTATTTTCGTGATTTTAGGTAAAATTTTTTGTCCTGCGCGCAAATTATTTACTGCATAAAATTGATAAAGTTCATGAAAATATATTTTCATTATTTTATATATATTCTATTAAAGTATATTTTATAAACTGGGCGATAAAAAAAAATTAATATATATTTTTCAAATGAAATCTGGTTTTATTTATAGCTTTCATCTGTTTTAGGGGTCGTAGAAGTCGATAAATCAACCGCCAATGTATCTCAATTGCTCTTCCAAATAAATATTTAAGAAATTGCTTGGGTTACATTGTGTTAAATTTTTTAATATATATTGCGATATTATCTTTATATACCGTTTTCGTAATTTTTAACATATGTATACAAATTTGCTAATAAATAAAGAATTCTGAGAATCAAACTGATTTTTTTGTTCTGCACGCAAAATTATTTACTACATAAAATGTTCACGAAATTTTATTTTCGATATTTTATATTAGTTTATTAAGATTTATTTTGTAAACCACGCAATAAAAAAATTAATTAATATATATATTTTTCAATGAAATCTGGTTTTATTCTTAACTTGAATCTGTTTTAGGGTTCGTAATAGTAGATCTTAATTTCAAATAAATATTTAAGATAATGTTAGGGTTACTTTGTATGTTAGCTTTTTCAATTTGTATTGCGATAATATCTTTGTATTACTGATATCTCGTTTGCTATTATTTTTATACCTACGTTTTCATAATTTTTAACAAATGTTTACAAAGTTTGCTGATAAATAAAAAATTCTCAGAAGCCAAATAATTATCAATAACGACGTTCTAATAGAGTCGATTGCATGACGTCAAGTCCATTATTTGCTGAATAGACAGTAATACTCTCTATTTGACAGATGAAAAAAAAAATAGAAATATAGGTTATACACATTTTTATTTTGAGTTTTTTATATTTTTGTTAATTGTATTGATATGTCATAAAAATATGGTGCAGAACAATGTTCTCCAAATAACACCGGCGGGTAAATATTACATATTGTCATATTTAAATATAATTAAAATTTGTTAATGTATTCGCGCTGTAACTATCGTAGATCAACCCAGAGCGCAAAACTCCCGAGTCCAATAAATGAACCTAATTCGAATGGATTTGCGAAGATTTAATGGTGAACTATAATTTTTCTAAATTTGCATCATAATAATCTGAACAAAAATAGTTACTACATTCAGTGTAAGGTACTGCAGATATTTTATTGCTATTGATGCCATTTTAGGGTATTTAAACGAAAACAAATGATTTTCCACGTATTAGAAGTTTTTATTGTAATTTGAAATATTTTTCATATATTAGTTAAACTAGTTTCGTTCATAAAAAATGCACATCAAATCTTAATTTTATTAGTTATCTTTGGGAAAATACTCATTATTGAGACAATTCTGTTAAATACGGTACACTTAATCAGTTTGTGCAGGACAATTCTTCTGATTTGTGTCATCATACTTCGACATATCAATTTTATTTTTGCTTATTACTTCATATGCCATTGCGACAGTTGTATTACTTGGTTCAGCCGTACGTGTCAACAGCCAAGACGTTTCTAGAAATAAATAATCAAATATATTTCGCAAATCATAAAAGCTCATTCGATGTTTGTGATGAATTCATTTATTCTGACAATACAGAACTTTCAAGTACTTGAGGTACTGAAATAAAATTTTATTGAAATAAAAGTGCTAATCAATTCTAATTTACTTTGTAATTATTACAATTTATGTAATTAGGAATCATCCACGTATAAATTTTAAGTATCGCATTTGTATTAACTCTTAATTTTATAAGTGTTACAGAGAGTAAAAATTGGATTCCCAGAATTTTGAGTACTATTCTGAGATACATTGATGTAAGTCGTTATGCAGAGAATTGCATGCAAGTTTTATTGAGTTTTAATAAATAAATATGTTTTAATAGGGTGACAAGTAGAAAGGGAATGGTTGCTGGTAACAAAAATAAATCAAACTTACGAAAATTGAAGAATCCTAATTTACTACAAGCCCAGACGACCGCATAACTATCATAATCTGTTCCTAATACCCAGTAAGTACCTTTGATTCCTGTGGAGAAAAACAAATGAAAGATAAATATATAAGTGGCCAATTGTATAAAAATACTTAATTACCTAACATGTTATCGAAAGTAACACTCAATTTAGCTTCATTCTTAGGGCCACTAAATTCAGCGGTTCCTTTTATACTTGCAGGATGCTTTGTTCTGAAATTAACAAGGAATACGTTATTTTGTTGAAGTATGCAATCGTAAAATTATTCGAATGGTGACGTTATTAAACTGGTTAGTACTAAAGAATCATTCATTTCTGTATTTTAAATTTTAATCATTTTCGTTTTGGTAAATCTATGATTATATCATTCTTTAATGCTTTCAAGGCGATGATGTATTGAAATACAAGCTGGTGGAATGATTCTTGATCGGCCATATTGGACCAAAATTGTAGAGACATATGCGGAAAAGACCTGAACAGTATAGCTCATACTGTTTCGTCTATAAAGTTGCATCCTCTACGCATAGCATTTGTAACAAGTCTCATATTGTAGAGATGAATAACAGTCTACAGTATTCCGTGTAGGCTCCAATCAGACGACAGAGATTTGAGTGGGGCAGGCCTAAATAAAACCCCGCTAATTTCCAGTAAGGTGCGCTAAGTGCAGCTTTTGCCTGCCTACTACCGGGGGCGTTTTCCACTTATCAGTCAATTTCTTGAGTACTCTCTATCCATGTATAGAGAAATTATTAGCTGTTTGGTAAGAAATTCGAAGGAAATGGTAATACTACTTTATTTATAAAGTGTATGTGTGTGTGTGATATAGGGAGAAAAAGAGAAATAGTGTGAATGTGTGTGTGTGTGTGTGTGTGTGTGTGTGTGTGTGTGGGTGTGTGTGTGTGTGTGTGTGTATAATATTTATATAATTTATAGCTTTTATAAAATAATTAAAGCGAAGTTCAATATAACTTGTATACCTCACAGCAAATAAAAATAACAAGAATACAAATTCTACTTACCGGTTTTCAATAAAACTCATTTGCTTATATACTTTATTATAATAAAGTTAATTGCACGGATCATATAATGTAAATACTTACATAGAATTAATTTGCTTATTTAAAACACCAATGGTACCATCGTCATTAGCTGTATATTCTGCTGTCACACAT
Organism: Nebria salina; assembly: GCA_944039245.1. Taxonomy (NCBI): domain Eukaryota; kingdom Metazoa; phylum Arthropoda; class Insecta; order Coleoptera; family Carabidae; genus Nebria; species Nebria salina. Next base: position 6,450,157 of record OX063288.1, on the reverse strand, counting down.
TCGCCAAGAGCTTCAAAAACAAAAGGGAATCGCTTCATTTCGTACCATTTTCCAACGTACTATATAAAAAAAAAAAAATTTTTCTAATTACTCAATGTTTTTTTTTAATAAACATGATTAATTAAATTAAATAACTATTATTAAAATACAAAAACTAAGAACTACAAATATTGAAAGTCAATTGTTTAATTTTTTACTACAACACTTTATTATTTAAAAAATGTATTTAAGTTTATTTTTTAAATTTCATGGCTAATTATTAAAGTTATTAAATGAACATATAGCTATACATAATAGTAGTATATATAGTAAGATAGAGCAGGGGCTCTTATATTGTGAGATTTATTATGTCCCAATTAATAATGAAACTATAAAACTAAATTAGTTTATGCTTTACTTAGTCAATACAAGTTGGCGGGGCGCTATAAAATTAGTAATTGAAAAATCAGACTTATTGATATAGAGGATCATACGACAACCATTATAAGGTATCTGGTAACGCTTGTCCGAGAATAATTTTATATTGAACTATTGCGTTAATTTGTAACATCGTCATTTTATTATAACAAAACACAATTATCTAGTCAGAAAATGAGAATAATACACAATCGAGCACTTAAGTTCTAGGTACAAACTAAAAAGTTTGAAACAGCTTCTCAATAATCTTTTGATAAGATGTGAGTAACAGCTATTAAAATAGTAATTTAGCGTTAAAAAAATATAGAAACTAAAGATCCTTAGAATGAAGGTATATATGTTATATTTCGATGCTAATTTAAAAATTAATACTTAATGACTATTGAACAAAGTCTTGTTACTTATCATTGCAATGAAAGCTATAATTAGGATTTACTATATTATTATTATAATGATATGAAGATGTAATAAAATTAATGTTATTAGCACTTTTGATAGTTGTATACCCATGAACTACTATTAAAAGCGTGTTCTGTGTTTTTATTGTGACTAGAGTAGATTTATATATATTTAAAAAAAAACTGCTTCTATTAATTAAACAAATAAAATGTAAATCCCTAAATTTCTTATAGATATTTATTTAACTACAACACTTTTTTTGGTATAAGCTGATACAGTTAAACATAATAAATATTAAAAATTAAATTAATATTTCAATATCTAATTATATATTTTCGTAAAATGTTAATTAATCAAATAGACCAGGTTTAATAATAACATGGATTTTTATAAAACATGTAATTGATAGAAGTAGTAAATCTTTATTAAAAATGTTATATTTACCTTACTGGCATCGAAATCCTTAACAACTTCAACTTCAGGACAAGAACCTGGTCGAATAACTTGCGCATTACAGACCGTAACCGCTAAAACAACTAAAACAAACAATTTTCCAACCATAATTTCTTCGTGCAGCTACTTTTAACACTAAATAATAAACATGATGATATGCCTATTTATGTGAAACAGTGTCCTTGCTGAATCATTTCTTAAATACACGAAAGATAAAATGTAAACAACTTGTTATTACATTAGGCAACTTTTATCAATTTACTCGATCATATTTTTTTGATGTAATCTACTTTGATAGTTAAGTTGAATCTGGAATGTCAAAATGATTTCATGCTAATATATATATGATGAATTTTTACTTATTGTTAAAACCTTGACATTTTTATGATGGTATAATATGTATTATGTCAAAAAAAAAGAATTGTATTACTTTTATTGCATATTAAAATATTTTATTCAAAATGAATAGAGCTGTTGCCAGGTAGTTCACCTTGAATATGATTATATAATGCGTTGAATTGAAAACAATTTTATTATAACTATACGAATTCACACACTCACATTACTTATTAGCATTATATTTGAGATAATAACAAAACACTTCACTTTCGATCGTCCCATATATAGTTTTTTTTGTTACAATCGTGTAAATTCTAAACTTAATTTATCCTCCGAAATAATGAATTACATTTTTTTTAAATGTTCCATATTTGAGATATTCGTATGTGCAATGTTACTCAAGTGTTTTTTTTTTTTATTTATTAGTTCATTTATAAAACGGCAATTCGTCAAATAAAGATATAGTTTGTTGTTCATTTATATTATTTTATTAGAAAATTCTTTCCGTAAGAATATATAATAGAGAAAGAAAATATATTATACAAGCAGAAAAAGATCAAAAGAAAATAATAATTTATAATTACAATTATTATATTAATTTCTGAAGTTCAGCGCACGTTTATCTCTTTTAACAAGGCTTCATTAGGATATCAGTATTTCGGGCAAGATTATTTATCAAATTGATAATTAATCTTAAAAGTTTCTTGAATTGTAGAAAGAGAGACGAATAGTTCACGAATTTCTACAAAATACTACAAATCCCGCAAGTGTCTTACGAATTTTTCTCCGTCCTGCAGGTATATGAACACGTCTTCAATCGGCGTATAGGCAAAGTACATTAAGAGGATTACTGGACCTTTTCTTAATCCTCAGGATCGGGCATAAATAGTGTTTAGAAAAGAGGCAAAATCAACCGCCGGGCAGATTGACAATGCGCCCTTTAATCCTATTATTATGGTGCTATAAAATTTACAATTTATCAGTGGCTACAACATAAGTTTTTTGTGTTGAGTGAATCGACTATTAAGGTCATTATCGCTTCCATTGACGGTCGTCAATAAGGGTATACAGCGAGTACATGCGATGGTAAGTTATAGGCCAGGATAGACAAATAAATAAAAATTTCACGGCAAGGACCGATAAAGAACTAAATTCCTTTAAAAACTATAGAAGATATAGTATCAGAAGAAGAGAGAATAAGATGAGATTACAGTTAGAATAAACTGTGTACGTGTAATAATACACAGATTACGGACAATATAGTGACCGTTGGATGCATCAAGAGTAGCCAAATCTACATAGTAATTGCCTGCTATCCACATAAAAAAATATGTGCTTTCTTAGCTCTCGCAATTCTGTCATAGGGGTCAATGTAAATAATTTTTCGTATTTTACATTCTAGATTAAATAAAAATTGTTCACCATCCTATCCATATATGATATGATTCACAGCTTTTAATAAATAAATAACTGGCCTCTTAAATTACTACTGTGAACCTTTTGCTATTATATGTAGAATTTTTCCAACGGTCCTACTCAATATAGTACAAAGATTTATACATAAGTCATTTTAAAACAGCATTCAATAAATAAAGTTTATTACATCAAAATACAGCATTGTAATGTTTTAAATTAAATAAGCAGAATTCATATTATATAATTACGCATAAAAACATATATTTATTCAATCCTTTCATTTACAGCAGAAGTGTCTTCTTTTAGGTCTATTGGTTTATCTATTATTACTATAGTTTTATCAGTTTCTTCATTTGACTGATTATGTTCAGCAATTGGGGATAAATTTAATTCTTTTTTAGTCTTCTTAAGTTCTTGTTCAAAATCCTCTTCACTTTCAGGTTTTGGTGGTGCTTCAGTAGTAGGTGCTGATAATAGTTCAAACGCTCCACCAAGGGCGCAATCTTTTTGGTCTGTCTTCAAGAAGAATGTACGACTTATTTTATATTTGTCAAGTACTCCGTATGCACGTTGCATTGCTGAAGCAGTAGGATTTCGGTCCCTTGTCATTACCCAGGCGTTCTCTATAAGATAAATAATGTCATAGAAAATTATAATAAATCACTGCTCCAAAGTTTATATATGCTACGTTTTTGCCTTTTTTTTCAAAATTATCTAGAACAAACACTTCAACTCTTTTTCTATAATACATTAATAATAATAAAATACTATTAAAACTTTCTATTAAAAAATTACATCCGTGCCCCATTTCAAATACAGGTGAGAATATTTTTGTGAAAAATATTTACATCTTCTATTATTAATATTCTTAAACCACAATATTTTGTTTTTCTGTAATTTAATATGCATTTATTAATAACATTTATCTCACAAATAATAAAATAATTTGAGAAATAAATTTATACGTCTCAGCTAACAAAACTCTTAGTATACTTATAAATATGCAACTAAAACAAAACAATTTCAATAGATCGAGAAGACAAAATAGTAAATATTATATTGGCACTCTTATAAGTATAATAAATTACTCAAACAAATTAGAATTTGAGGCATTCTAATAGTAATTGTTTTACATGTAAAAAAAATAACGCAATATTACTTTATCTGCATCATTATAATTAAAACATAAGCTTTAGAAATAATTAACCAATTCAAGTGTCAAAGGAACGGCAAAATCACAATTTCGCACCTTTGTTTGACTTGAAGTTTTACGTCATTTAAATAAACTTACGTGCATGAACTGGACCGATTCCATTACAAGACCAAATGACAGCAACCGAATCATAATCTGTGTCCAGGATGGCGTATTGTGAATCGTACGGTGGAAATGAATTATATTTTATTGACATCTTGCCTTCGCCGGTTGGCCCTGTCATATCTAAAGTTCCATCAACAACTCTTTTTATGCCAGTGCTAAAATATATTAAAACGTAAAATAATTAATTATAATCTTCATTTTAATTTAATGCTTTAACTGTCAAATTTATATAAACTTCCATACAGAAAAATATCTTATATTTGTCGATATTATAGAAAATTTGATGGTAAAAAGGATTTATTTATGGATATTATAGATGTATAAATAATTGAAATGAAAATTATAACTGATTATTATAAATATTAACATTTTAAATATTATATAGAATTCTTAATAAACAAAACGTACATATACATTATAAAAATATGAGAATATGCAAATTTTACATACAAGTTTTGCTATTGAATGGGTTGCGCAACTATTCCCGCAAATTAGAACATAATTATAATCTGGGTGCGTGAAATATATCACTAGATTTGGAAAAGCCTAGTTACATTTATTGAACACCAAGTGTCATTTTCAGAGATTGGTCATTCTTCAGAATGAAGTTTTTTATGTTTTCAATTGTCATTTTTTTATTGTTTCATAGTTACTGTTTTTATATGGTAATTTATTATTAATTTTTACGATTTATACAACATATTTATTATTAATCTGCTATATCCAGACTTCTTCCAAATATGTTCGGATTTAATTTCATCACATTTCAACCGGATTTCAATAAGTAAATAAGGCACCTAAATAATTTCAAATAAGTATGAAAATAATCAGACTAATTTCTTTTGTAGTAACATTTGAAGAAAAATGTTCAGTTTTGATGAAATAAATTTAAATTAAATTTATTACTGCAATATGTTCCTTAACATGAAATTGAATTTTTATAACTTTAAAAATTGTTATCTTGGTAAGTACAATCGGCATGTATTTAATTGTGTAATTTTATTTTTTCTGATTCCGAATAGCTCTAAGCCGAATTATCAAATACTCCTGAATTTAGTGTTTTGTTTAAGTTTGTGCAATGACTTATATTATATACGAATTCTAAATTAATAACGTGTAAAATTAAATGAAAAACTGTGCAATTAAAATCTACAAACACAATAAATAAGTTATAAATTACTTTTAAAACATAGCAATTCACATTAACATATTTTGCATATAACAAACTGAAAACTTCTATATTTACACTTTAATTATTTGTAAACCTGAAACGCTAAACACTTCTGATATTGCACCGATATTGAATGAGGAATATTTATCTCTCAAAATTCGTTTTAGGAGTATACAAAAAAATGGAGAAAACAATCTCTAAAAAGAAAGGAGCAAATATGAAACAATGATAAAGCTGTAATGTAACACCCACACCACTGACAATTCTATTGAATAATACAGATTTGATGTTTAATGTTAATGTTGAACACAAAATGAGCACAATTATTCCCATTAATGCTAATAATTAAAAATATATCTAAGAAAAGTTAAACGCATAATGGCTCACTTGAAGTTGGTATTTCATTTATTATTTACAAACAAGTATATGTGCTCAGTTAATTCTATCTCATACTTTATTATTGAATATATTATACAAATATTATAAAAATGAAATACTTACAGTCTATTGGTAATTTCATTTGAAACATAAATTCTTCCACTAGGACCTTTTGAGTATTCCGTTGTTACACATCTCGAAGCCACTTCGCTGACAGTGAAATATCGTTCAACTTCGTACCATCGGCCCAAAAATCGATTTACTTCGAAGTTTGTCATGGGAATGTAATCAGGACAAAATCCAAAACTGGGAATTTGGCCAAGCGTACATGTCAGAAATAGGGATAGCACGAGTAACTTTGTTGTGATAATCATTGTTGTATGAGAATATAGAAGTGTTACTCTTTCGACACTCGAGCTTATATACATGCGTGCGGAAAACGGGACTTGACAAAGTGCAATGGTACTAAATACAGGAACGTACTTAGGGTTTTCTTTATGATACTTTATAGTTTTCTCTTCAATATCACTACATGACGTTTATTCTGGTTCATACCCAATTAATCAGACTAGTATTATATTTTTTCTTTGTCATATAAAGAAGAAACTGTCTAAGAAGCTACAAAATAACCATCTTTCGTCACAATTTATTCAAAACTGACAAATTATTATGCTTATACTACAATGAGCATCAATAAATTGCTTAGAATGCATAATTGTGAATCAAATGAAAATAAATTTTTAATTAGAATTTCTGACTGTTTACATACGTAAATTAAACATATTATTATTTCATGAGAATAGAAAATATTTTGATTTATATTTGTGTCTAAAAACATATTAAAATTTAAGTTCTTTTACGATTGATAATCACGAATAAACGTCATTTATGCTATTATTACTGACCAGTATTAACATGCAAAAAAAATTATGTAGTAATTTTATTTAAATCATTCCATTGCTTTAAATTTAATTGCTAATCAAAAATAGTATTTAATGCTTGCGCTATTATTCTATATTCACTTCAAATATAGATAACTAAACCTTCTAGATGTACCCTGTAGCCAATAAATTAATTCCATAATATTTTACAGTTCCGTGTTATAAACAACCATAATGAATAGAGGAAACCCAGTTTGCCTACCACAAACAAACGAATACGAAAAACTATATGGATAAAATACATGAAGGTAATCGGTAAAATAAACTTTTTACTTAATTAAACTTCGAGATATCTATCATACAGTCAAACTTCGATGTATCGATGTCAAACAATCTTCGAAAAAGTATTAAATAAATACAAAAAATCACATAATGGAAATGATAATATCAAACAAAGCTATTCATATAAATCGGGTTTTATTATATTAATTTTCATATGCAGTACAACCCCTGCTAATTTTGAAATGCTATTTTTGTTTTATCTTAGCCGAAATAACAGTTAAAGCTATGCCAATAGATACTGATAATCAGCTTATTTAATATGCCTGCCGACTAGTCATCCCGAAATAATAAGTAGTATAATTGAAGAAGAAAGAATAAAGAGGCGGCTTGTACATTTACCCTAATGATAATGTTTTCCATTAAATCATGTAATAGAAATTAATCATTGTTATTTGAAAAATACAAATAAACTAAAAAAAAACGTTAAATAGAAAAATTGCTATATAGACGTCGATATGTAAAAAAATGAGATTTTAAAATTGGAAACGCGCATTTGCTTAGTATATTGTATATTTTGTAGCAAACCGAATTAAGTTTTGGAGAAAATAATAAAACATATTTTCTAGTTTTAATTACAAAGCTGAAGCCGTTTTTTGATGAGAAATTCATCTATATCAATATATAAAATTTATTGTTTTCTACTCGATAACAGAAAATGGTACAAATCAAATTTGTTATGAAGTCACCCGCATTGACAGTATCAATCCATTTTTTAATTTGTGTTGATGTATTTGAAACTTCCGGTAATTAGTGCCTACCAGTATTCCAACATATAATAGTAATCAATACTTCAAACGAAAAAAGAGATTTACGCGGAGTTACATGGGGATACCATGAGACATATGCTAACATAAGGTAAAAATTAGAAATAACCACAGGTTGTCATAAATTTAAATCAAATTATATTCCAGATTACCAAAAACAATAAATCAAAATGGTTATTTCATTCTAATAGTAACTTTTATTTAACTTTATTTTTCATTGAATTTTTGAATTGTACAACTACAACCAATTTAACCAATTTACAACTGATTTATTAGTGCTATGATGTTACATACATATGGTTCGTTCATTGGAAAATTTTAGACGCATGATATTGGTAGGTAGGTAGATTTATTAAATAATTTTTTTGATATGTTGTTTTTTAATTTAGAATACGGTAAATATAAAATTTAAATAAGAATGCGCAACAAAATAACTGTAAATTATTCATAATCAAAATAAATATGTTTTCTTATTTTTTTGATGATAATTAGAATTTTTATCGTGAAAAGGGATAAACCGAGTATCATGTTTTATTGAGAACTTAATTATATTTAACAATAAATTTAGTAGTGTATTTTTGTAAAAAATATCCAGTTATGAATAAATATTATTTTTCTATTTCAGTAAGATAATTATTTGAGTAGCTGTACGTAATACGTAAAAGCCAAATCACTTGTAGAAAACATGCGATACCAATAACTTACAAGCTATAGGTAAGTTAAAATATTGTTTAAGCACGATCACTTATCCCTATCTCAATTATTGTCAGTTCTATTTTAGATTAAATGATCTGTCAGATAAAGGTAAGTTTTAATGACGCCTTATTTTTAATTAGGCTAATGATATGGTGTCTGAAACTGCTGGATATTTTTATTATTCGATTATTTTCGATAGGAACTTGATTTGAATTAAAATATTAAGTTAAAATTAATGTTGCGTAAACACAACTTACAACAATTATTTAGTGCTATTTACAAAAGGTAATTTCCTCTTTCATGTTTGAAGTAGGTTTTAGATTCTTTAATTAATCATAATTGCTTAATTAAATTTCCTCAAAATTTTATACAACTCTTTTCAATTATTTCACCTTCTTGCAGTCTTTCCCCATTTTTGATATTTTCGTATACTTATGATTTCAATATTAAAATAAGAACTAATTTGCACACGTAGAAAAAAAAATTAAAATATGGTTACTCCATTCGCTAATGAACTACGTCGAAAGTAGCTTTCTTTCTACCAATAACAAAATTGATCTACATGGGGTGTTAAATAATAATTAGGAACATATAGCGTAGGCTTGGTTAGTTTATTCTGTTTTAAATATAGAATAATACACACTACTAATACAGTCAGTTGAGGCAACTATTTTATAATATTATTAATTGTTTGTGTAGTTGTTACTTGGTGAAACATAGTTTAAACATTTGAAAGTTCACAAAATAATTTAATAAATTAAATAATTTGTGAAAACAACGGTGTTTTTATTTAGTAAGTTTATTTTATAGTAACTGCAACAAAACTATTTTTGCAGTTACTAAAAATTAGATGCCTAACATAACTAACGAAGACTAGACAATATCCCTAAAAACATTCAAACGTTATGTATATTTCCAGTTCCACATATATGTACTTCAACTATCAAATGATTGGGGAGCACATTCTGAACATTCACCAATCTCATTCTACAGTGCAAATGCTACCAGAATACAAGAATTTAAAGGAACGTTATAGACAACTGGATAGTTGCCTATAACATTCATATGTATACCACTACATTCTCTGTCCATTATTTATATATAAGAACCTGTAACGTATTTTTGTATTATATAAAATATTCTACTTAAATATATTTGAAATTTTTATACGTGGAATTTCGTAATGTGTATATTTTAATGTATGTGCCTTACATACTAATTAACCGAATTGCTTGGAATTAACAATATTGTAATTCTTTTGACATTTCAAATGGAACCACTACACATTGTCGATATTTTTATATAGATATTGAATTTTAAACATTCATAATTTCGTATTGATTTACTTATATTACCTGCTTTTTCAATAGACTTTGAATCTCGATTGATGAGTACGGCACTAACATAACATTTTCAATATTCAATAATAGTTTATCCGTATTATATTTATTTTTATTCACTTCACTTCAAAATAAGCTTTATTTTTGACATTGGTATTGCTCAACATTCGACGTATCAAAACTATTTGTACTAATCAAAACGTCGTCACAAATATTACAGACAAATCATAGACTTATCTACACATTAAATAAAGAAGAGTTATATCGTCTTAAAGTAACAAATTCGTCATTGCACAATGCCAGTGTGATTTAGAATAAATTTTACACGAGTAAAAACGTGTAACTGTTTCGGAATATCCGATTATACAAAGATTGATGACACAAATGTTTGACCAGGCAACTTTGTTGCAAATAAATATTGTATTTATTATGCATATCTCAACAATAAAATTAATAATAATATAAATTATACTTGGACAATAGATTGTCTTCATTAGGATTTGATGAAATTCATGAAAGCAAAAACATTATAATTGTCTACTCACAAACACGAAGAAAAGTAAATTATTGTCCATGTATTAAAATTTCATATTACAAAATATATTATACAAAATTTATAATAACAATTGTTATCCTATTAATTTGTAGTTTAATTTTAATGATTATAACAGCTTTTTTAATTTTTAGCCTAATTTCAGCAATATCAACAAAAGCTTAGACATACATATCATCACATCTAATCGAATCAAATGGGATGGCAGAAAACCCTTAATATACTTTCACATCTTTACAATCTTTCGCTATTCAACTCTCTATCCTTACACACTTTTTTCGTTTCATTCAACCTCCTTCTATTCCTCCTGCTCACTTAAATTATTCCTATTGATATTACAGTTCATTTTTCTATCTTCTGGATAACTTTTACCAATATTGGTAAAATCGGATCCTATTGAATTATAATTTAATATTCTTTTCATGCATTTAGTCAACTGCAAGTACTAGATACATATATTTGAGTTCTTTTCAGCATGTCTTACGCACGAATGATTCCAACTCACACTTCAGTGAAACAACAATAAATCTCTAAAATAAATTTGAATGTCAAACTCTTCATTCTTCTCAGCTGGATACTATTTTTGAGGTTTATTTAAAATAATATGATAAATATATTTTAGTTATTTCAAAAATAAAAGCTATGTAGTGTTTTTTTTAAATTATTATTATTCATATGCATGAATGAATTATAAATTCATTCATGCATTTTATTAAAATATGTATAATTTACAACTAAAAATTATAATTTGTATTTGCTGATATGAAAAATGTTTTATTTTAAAAGTCAATCCATTCATCCATCTTCATAGCAGCTGGGCCAAATTTGATCTTCTAAATGAGACGTATTAAATAATAGTTGTGTCCATTTTTAATAACATCTATAATATCGATTCTGACAGAACAGTGTTTATATCCAGTTGCAAGCTAAAAAAAGGTAAAACTTTATTATACTTTTTTACATTAAGTCATTAACTGTCATAGAAATAATTTGTATTGTATTTTTTTGATCTTGTTTTCGAACAATATAATTATCTATTCTTGAAAATACAAAAGTAAACTGCACAGCTATAAATATAGTTGTCATTATCGCATTTAACTAGTAACTTTTTATAAGTTATCATCTACGTGCAATGAGTATTTTTAGTGTCATTTATGAACCGGTACTTTTAAAATACATGTTGGTGTATATTTCTTACCCGTCCGGATAAATGTATCCAGTTGCATGAGGCAATGGCCGTTAGTAGCCTTATAAACTTCGTCTTTTAAAATGTAAACTAACTAAACACTTGTATTGCTTATGTTCATGTTCTTATTTGACGTTATGATTTGAACAGGGACGGCTTCAGTCGAGTGCTAAACGTTCATTAGATTCGCATACAATTTATCATTTCTATAAGTATTTAAATGATATTTAGGACTCAAAAGCGAGGTTTCATATCACGTTCACATGTAGTCTGATTTATCCGAATTAGCAATTTTTATTTTAACTGGTTGTAATATACCGTTAAAAAAATAAACAACGCTTTGATTTTTACATTTTATTACTAAATAATGGCTAATTATTAGAATAATGCAAGAAACCAATCTCTAGATTTTAACCCTTTATACCCCGAATGGAAGCAGATTCTTTTTGTGATAACTTCTGTGTGTATGTGTGTGTGTGGTTGTGTGTGTGTGTGTGTATGTGTGTGCGTGTGTGTGTGTGTGTGTGTGTGCGTGTGTGCGTGTGTGCGTGTGTGTGTGTGTGTGTATGTGCGTTTATGAGCGGTACTACAGCCTGTTGAAGGTAAAATTATAAAATTTTAAACTTGAGTTTTCCATATAGCTGGCTTTTCTAAAAGAATGAAGACATGTACTTCTATTTTCATTGTATTTTAATTGCTGTTAATTATTTAATTTTTAATTAAAAGCCTGTACTTAATTTTGGTTGAACAACAAAAATTTTCATGATAAAAATAATTCAGGAAAAATTATACCCTAGAAAAACGGTGTACTTTTGAAAAAAGTTGTTTTATGTTTTTTGATAGAGTAGTACACTCAGCCGTTATGCACTTCACGTCGTAATACGTATACGTGTTATTTAACCTATTCAAACCAGCACCAAAAAAGAGCATAGCTTTACTTGTGCTAATCATATCAATATTAAAATGGGAAGTCTTCCACCTTATCTTTTCGACGATTCAGTAATGGAAGTAGACGATTCCGATGATGATGTACTAATTCAAGAATTCTCAGCACCTGGGTAATATTAAATATTCAATAGTCACCCAATTTGGTCGATTGACAGAAAATAAATATTTTTGTAAATATTCTTTTTAATTCATGGTTTCCCGATTTTGAGCATCTCAGAGGTCTCTTATCACAAAATATATCAAATAATTAATTCAAAAACAAAGAATTCTTGATTTTTTTACGAGGTGCTTCATTGAGACCAAATTATCTCGTTAATTATGGATTACTGTTATTTCTTGCTCTTGTATTGGAAATATGAAATTCCATCTAATCTAAAAAACAAATAGATATTCAGAAACGAAAATTTTATTTTCTTTTAATCAGTCCTTTATCTAAAAGATGAATCACTCCAGTATGGCTGCACAATGAGAAAAGAAATGATTATGTCTGGAAGACTAAGATCTCAAAATACTCTACGCTTTCGTCTCATATCTCGACTAAAAAATCAAAACTTTAATAAATAAGAATAGTTTTTTCTCAATAACACAGTTTCAGTCTATATAACCTTCAGCCGATTATACAGTATATAATAATCTTATTGAAAATCTATTGAAACAATTTCCATTTAAATAGTAATGCATTTGCAGTAAAATAACAAATAGTCATACACTTTACATGCCATAATTGCGGATGATTAATGTTTTGTGTTTTTTTAAATAATTCATCTATATTTTATAATTACCTACAGTTTATATATTCATATCATTTTTAGATCCGGAACTACTCATGCACTGCGATACTTACTTGAACATGAATTGGAGCGGACTATGAATGAAAATTCCGTTTTCGATGTCAGTAATTTTCCTCTTGATATCGTGGAAGATATATCCAATGAGTTATTGATATGCATAAATCTAGGATTAGACATTCTTGATCTCATCAATTGTATGTTTATCATGCTAGGTGTCTTCTTTTTAATATACCTAATGACTTCTAAAATTTAAACTGCAATATTGCAATTATGATCATTTAGTTTCATATCATTTTAAACTTAGCTAATATTCGCTAAAGCTCTTTTATTGTAGATCTAATTTTATATTGAAATCTTTTTATGATTTTCGATAAGAAAATGTACATACATTTTAAAATTGAACTAGTTTGAATTGGTAGCTTCTACTATTTATAAACGCATTTTATATTTGAATGAATGAATTCTTTTTAAAAATATTCAAGAAACATATTGAGTTGCATATCTCCTGAAAAAATGCTATATTTTCTCGAATATATGCCTCATAGTTTACTGTTGTTAATAGCAGTATTTTATTAAACAACTTTAATGCTCATGATGTAATAATATTAGTGATTACAAATAATTTATTGTAATTTTGGTGCTCAAGAAATTTAAGATTTGAGAGTGATTGTTATATTTTATTTGCTTAAATTTGTATTAGAAATAATAGAGCAGCATTCAATTGTGCTCTCTATCGTTCAAAAGCGAACCTGTGTTTTTGTTTATATCGAATTGATATGAAATAATATACTTATAGATATGATTAATATTATAAACATCCCAAAAAACATATTATTGTAGCTTGTCCATAAAATATGTTTATCAAAAACAATTTGTAATTATTATAATTGTAAGACTGAATAAATAGTAATTTTTTTAACATATAAGTATGTTAAATCTTTTCTCATAATATAATATTTTCCAAAAATTAATTTCAACTGATTTATCAGCCAATCAGATTTACGCTCGTTTTGGCACTGCTTTGCGCTTTGATGAAACCAAAGTTGGACAACAAATTTATTAATAATGACGAAAACGATGGTTCATGTTGTTCACAAATATATCATCTATTTTTACAAAATAAAGACCTAAAACGGTACAAGGTGACCAAAAATACTCATTTAGTAAATCAATTCTTGTTTTCTTTACGCTTTTCACTAAGATTATTATGGAATTTGTTGCTATAAAATTTTATATAAAAATTATGTTTGTTTGCTGAACCTGTGTTATGCAATTAACTTAGTGATTCCGAGTGCCCTGATTTTTGACATTTATATTGTGGCAACTCTGAAGGAGTTGAATTTCGGTGCCTGTTAGCCCAATGTAATTACCTGCATATAGCTGTGATCCTGCATACAATTTTGGTGAAAATTTCTCATAGAAACAAATTTATAAAACTTGATAATATTTAATGTATATGAATCGAATAATGGTTTATTGTTTTTGGTATATGGCTAAATATATTTTTCCATGTAATGTTATGGATAAGTCGATATTTTTATTTTAGGCACTATTATGCTAGTTGAAAGAATTGAGCATAAATTTTCATTCATTTTTAGTTATTTATTTGAGTAATAAATTTGAGAAATTAACGCGCCAAGTAACTATGATATTGTTTGAAAATTTCTATACAATTTGAAATTATTTTTGTATGAAATATTTGTTTATTTACGAATGAAACCAGCGTGAACAACAAAGCACTTCCAAATGCATGTTTACCTTTAATTTCTATACCATATTTATATTGACTATATCTTTGAAATTTGGAATTCTTTTCCTAAACTGTTTTTTTTTTATTTAGATTGACTATTTATTTTTGGTGATCTCGTAAAAACGTTTACCGAAAAGACGTAAACGTTTACTTTTTAAAGACTAGTCTCATGTTTTTAAACAGACTATACGCCTTCGTTGTTCAATTCGTATCGTATTCTACACGTGCTCAAACCAACAATGGTGCAACTATAAGTGATCATTTAATCTATTAGCTACAATGGCAAGTAAGCAAGAAAACCCTGAAGATGTTGAAAATATGGATGAAAATGTGGAAATTGAAGATGATTCAATCTTGGCATGCGAGCCCAGGTAATTTTCATTAGAATATTGTAATTTGTAAATAGAGAAATTACCCAATTCTGCATTTCATTATTACTATAGATATTTTTGCAGCAGGCGTGGTCTAATATTATTCTTTTCAGAGTTATTATATATATATATATATATATATATATATATATATATATATATATATTCAATAATGGCTGTAACATAAATTAGCAATACATTATTATTTTATCTTGATTGTTTTGGATAAATTTTCTAATATTTATGAATTTTGTATGCATTTTACTTGGCTAAAAAATGTGATGCCTTGTTTTAAATTAATTGCATTTCAAATATTCGTATCATTTTAGCATTTTCTATTCCGAGCCAATTGAAATCGAAGAGCTCCTAGTTAAGTACGATGTATCGTTCTCAGGTGAGATTTACTTTGAAGATATATTCGCTGATTACCATACAGAGGTGGGACTCGAAGATCCTAACCAATTATGGCAAACGGACAATATTGTCCCTAAAATTGAAAGTGAAGCAGTTATAGGTACAAATGAGAATGCTGATGCACAACTGCCCGAACAAACAGATGTGATCACCATCGAAGGGAATGATTTTATAATTTTAGCACAGATCGTCGAGCAATATTTAAATGAAATGTGCGTATATATCTATATGTGCATGTTAATTTTAGATTTTTTTCATTGTTTGCTCGCCCTTCATTCGCTATTATTTTTGTTTACTTTATTTATTGTTTTAAGTTCAATTATCGTTTTTTGTATAATACCTTTACTATTTTAGTATTAGTCTATTTCATAGTAGTCTAGTTATATCTAGCAAATACATATATATATATATATATATATATATATATATATATATATATATATATATATATATATTTATATATATATAAATATATATATATATATATATATATATATATATATATATATATATATATATATATATATATATATATATAAAGCTTCTTCCTATTGTAGTGTAGAAATTCTGGTTTATTTTATCTTTCCTTATAAAGTTCAATATTATTTGCAAATAACTTTAATTCGTTTTAGGGAGGAAAAAACATGAAATTAATGTAATATATATATTTTTTTAAATTTTTTATTTTTCAGTACTGTAAAATCAGGTCTTTTTGTAATCTCTTATATTTTATTACATAATATTTAATTTTAACCATTGTTTTCTAATCTATATTATTATATAAATATTGTTAATAAATAATACTGCTTAATAATATACATGTCAACCACATTAATATGGATTATATTATTTTATATTATTAAGATTAATAAATAATTACCAAAATATAATTTTATTTCATATTAATACCATATATTTTAATCAAAGCCAGTCATTGTTATTTCAATATTAACTTTGTTTTATATTAACGAAAATCTTTAATAAAAGCATTAAAACATATTGAAAATAATAATGAAGAGTATAGTGAAAATAATAACGATCAGTATAGTCTGAAGATGCTACAGTGTAGTAAAACTTTATTCACGTTGAAATAAATACAAAAATGAAACAATACATCATTACTGATTTACCTTTAGTTAATATCTACAATGAAGTTCCGCATAATTAAGCTGAAACCATCCAAAAAATAATAGTTAACGTTAAAACTGAAATATCATGGTGCGAATTATGTTAATTTCAAAATTTGATATATTTGTTTTAAATTTACCACAAGGCTGAAATGTGTTGATAAATCTAGGGATTTGTTTGATTCATGTAGGGATATTTATTGCAATACGAAAATATTTTGCGCATTAATCAAAATAACAATGTAATTTGTACGTCGAATTTGCATGTCTGGTTTACTTTAAATGAATAATGAACCGCCTCAAAAAATACGTGCGTAAAGGCAAACATTTGTTATTACACAATATCTATGTAGTCTGGAGTAAACCTCTATCACTTTTATAATCTAGCTCAAGCGCATAATTGTGACAGTTTTGTTGAGTCTCTAAACTTGGCGCCGTTAAAAATTGGCTACTTAGATAATTCTTTCACAAATTTCAAGGTAACGTGCTTGTCTTAATTTTAATAATTGGTAGTGGTACAAGAGAAATGAGACACCGCCGTAATGCCATTTTTTTGCCACAGATAAACGTGTCGGTAAAATATGAACTAAGAACGATTTTTAAAAACTTTATCATTTCAAAATCCTAAAGCTGTCGGTGAACATAATATCGTACAATGTACAAAGCGAAGAATACTGTTATAATCAAGTAGCTGGATATTAGGTAATTGTATTCTATATGCATAACCATAATCTTAATTTTAGTGAAGCGTTTACATATTTGCGTAAATTAAGGAGGTTTTTTTTAATTCCTCTAATTGCAAGTATATATATTCAAAATTATTATGTCACAATTTCAAGATGATCCGATAAAAATTGACGAAGTTATGCGACATTGAAAAGATTCTATGTAAGTAACACTTATGACACTTAAAACTTTAGAATCGATTATCTCAGAAATATGTTTTCAAAGTCGGTGACAGCAATTTCTCAAATGCCGTACATCCGGTTTGTCTGATTTTTGTTTTCTCATGTTCAGAACTATTTTCTTGAGTCCGTGATCGTTCGGATTTCGTCTCTTATTAAAATTCGATTCCTACAGTCGATCAAAGACCGATTTTAGGGTAAAATTTAATACTTCGCAAGGCTGCCATTTTATGAAAAAAAAATTTATTTTTCAAAAACAAACGATCGCGGACCGGTTTTACTTATGCTTAGCAAAATCCAATTGGAATTTTTGAATTCAGATGATTACTGCGCCAGCAGGAGCTGTCACCGCGAAAGACTAAAAAGGTCATCTCCAAGGAGCGAACGTATAGACCACCAGGACTGTTTTTTACATAATGATTAATGTAGTTTTGAACATATACGTATATGCTGAATAAATGGGCGAAAACATATTTTGAAAATGTTCAGATCACTTGTTGAGGGTGTCAAGCTCTCGCAGATTCGCACAGCTAGTCTGTGTGGAGCGGGCTCACAGGCAGATTCGCAGATTCACGTAGCATGTTTGTGTAGAGCGGAGCCAACGGGCAGATTCGCAGATTCACACAGCTTGCCTGTGTGAAGCGGAGCCAACGGGACAGATTCGCAGATTCACACAGCATGTCTACGCTGAAACAAGGATATTGAGCCTGTTTGTGTTCAATGCCAAACGACCAACTTGGTAAATGGAAGGATTCCTATACAGTAATATTTTAAAACAAATGCCAATGCAGTGTAATATTTCACAATGAGCATGAATATAAAGTCAGTCTAAATTAAACGGAAACTACGTAAAATAGGTGAGCGCCAAATGAGATGTTAAGGTCATGTTGAAAAATTGACGAAAAATATTTACGTATGTGAATGATGTGAGATTTGGGGTCTTTGGAATAACTGGATAAATATGATTCAGGATAAATTCCATAAAATGAATGCTGCGAACAAGCGGAATAGAAGAGCGTGTTTGATGAATTTGAATAAAGCGGTATAGTTAAAAGGTGAAAGATTGTCAAGATGTGAAAGAATATACTACCCCACTTGATGAGAATAGGCATGTATATGTATCTATTATTATTATTATTATATAATAGACTATATTAATATTTTAAATGTGTTTATTAAGCGCAGAGTTCATATCCCATTTCTAATAACGAGTGTCATAAAAGTAACAATAACTATACAAAATAAATGGTTGGGGTTGTCAGGGATGTACTTTTTTTAATTAGCGTTATAAATATATTTTCAAATTAACATTTTGTTTTGCATCATACTGCTCATTAAAATTATTATTAGTAATATGTTTAAGATTATTTTTCAAAATATTATTAAAAAGTTCCCATGACTAACAAAGAGGTTCTGCTTTAGGACCATGTTTTATAATTTTTAAAGAGCAGTATAATACATTAGCAAAACAAAATGTTAATTTGCAATTATGCGTAAAAAGTAATTTAAAATCTTTTTTAAATACAGTGCGTACAAAAAGTATTTGCACACCTCCATTTTTTCAAATTATCCTTTGAAACAAAAGAAAATGTTTCATCTAATTTTTGTATTCCATAGCTTATCCTAAATATACTTAGTATCAGTACATGAAAATTCTTAGGAAACAAGGATAAATAAATGAGACAGTAATAACGAATATTTCGTAGCCAAATAAGTATTTGCACGCGAGGCATTCCATCGATAATATCTTGTTTATTCATAATTGGGATGCTTTGAGCAAAATGTATACATTGTAAATGTAACAACACGTCGGCAGAGAGGTTCCGGCAAGACGCTTAAGTTTAGTTCCCAGTGAAAAGTTCCAAAGGAATCATGTCGTCAAAGAAATTTGAATTATCGTTATGCACGCGTGAAAAAATCGTTTTACTCCGCAGCCAAGGTCTGAGTTACCGAAAAATCGGAGAAATATTAAATCTGAACTTTTCAACAGTACGATACGTGATAAAAAAGCAAAAAGAAACTGGTAGTACGGAAAATAAGCAACGATCGGGTCGCCCGAAGAAGCTCAGTGCCAGAGATAAGCGACAAATTGTGAAACTCGTGAAAGATAAACCGTTCACAAGTGCTCAGAGTTTAGTGAATCACATCACTACAACTTCGGGCAAGGTTGTTTGCACTCAAACTGTGAGAAATGTTCTCCATAATGTTGGACTACATGGCAGAACAGCGAGGAAGAAGCCCTTCATAAGTGAGGCCAACAGAGTGAAAAGACTAGCATTCGCTAAAGCGTATATAAACAAACCAACAGAGTTTTGGAAAGATATTATTTTTTCTGACGAAAGTAAATACAACCCTTTCGGATCGGATGGTAAAAGATTTGTATGGCGAAGACCCAATACTGAGTTGCAGAAAAAAACATTTGCACGTTACAATAAAACACGGCGGTGGTCACGTAATGGTTTGGGGCTGTATGGTTTCGGAAACTTAGCTTTCATCGAAGGAACAATGAAAGCAGTTGAATATATCAAGGTGTTGCGCGATAATTTATCTAGTAGTTCATCAAAATTGAGCATACATATCACTTTCAACACGACAACGATCCAAAATACACAGCCAAAATAACTAAAGAATGGTTGCTGTACAGCGTTCGTAGAGTGTTAAAAACTCCTCCACAATCACTAGATATAAACCCAATCGAGAACTTATGGCACCTGCTCGATTTAGAAGTGCGGAAAATGAAGATTTCCAATAAAAATGATTTGAAACATGCGATATTAGAAAAATGGCATCAAATCCCTACAGAGACAACAATAAATTTGGTGAAATCAATGCCAAGAAGATTGCAGGCAATCATTGATGCCAATGGAATGCACACAAAATATTAATGCTATTTATTTTGATACATTCATGAAATAATGTTGGATATATCAGTGAAGCGTTGATGTGCAAATACTTATTTGACTCCGAATTTTTAGTGTTAATTTGGCTTTATTATTTGTTAATGTTTTTCCAAGATTTTTGTTAGCATATAAAATATATATTTAGGATAAGCTATGGAATACAAAAATTAGGTGAAAGATTTTCTTTATTTTCAAAGGAAAATTTGAAAAAAACGAGGTGTGCAAATACTTTTTGTACTCACTGTACATCCCTGACATCGCCAACCGCATAGGGCCATTGTTATTTTTATGATACTCGTTATTAGGTGATCAATGAAAAAGAGATATGTTCTCTGTGTTTACTGTATCATAGTATTTATTTATTTTTAATGCTTGGCACATTAGGACGTTTCAGCTTCAAATATGCCATATTCAAGATTACTACGAATGAACCATTAGTGCCGGTCAGGACAGGGTAAACAGGCAACCATCTGATAATTCTAAATATGTGGTTACCCGAAAGAAACTGATGTGAATGAATAATACAACTTGCAGGCACTTTGAACTATTCGCCAATTGTAATATACATTTATATATTATACATAATATATATTTCTTCATTACAGATTTCTGCATTCCGTGTCTAAATATTGAAAAACTACCCTGACATGTTTCAAATAAATACGGGAAACACTAAGAGGTCGAAAATGTTGATAGCATGTGGGCGATTAATAAACAATCATATATACTTCAACTATTCTACTTTGAGTATCTAAAAAAAACTGCTGAGTGCCCTAAACTGATTGAATATGTACTGGTTTTGCAAATAAATGACATATTTATAATACTTTGAGTAATTTCTAAAACTACTTGGCACAAAACTAAAATATCTTTCTTGTATGACTCTTTTGATAATTAATCGTCTTTATTTCTTTATAATCCGGTACATTTACAATAATTTTATGATTTACTCTCATAATTGTTTAGTTAAAACCTTGCATATAAATTGTATTTTGTATTGCTATAATTCCACAGTGTAATTTGGTCAATTCGTAATATAATCCGTAACTGTATCAACGCAACCGGCTAGATATTAATTTTGTTTTTCCTTTAAATTTAAGGTCTAAAGTGATTTTATTTTCATACTAACAACATATATAAGCATTACTATATTTTCATTATATCATAACTACTGAATTGAAAATTTTAAATTTTTTGTATGTAACCAGCTGCGTTGATTTTATTAATAATATTTTATTTCAAATTAGATTTTTCCCAGAATTGAATTATATATAAGATTTATTGTCATACTTAATATAATTGTTTCCAATTTTCAAAATTATAATTTAGTTGTAAAAACTATAAATAAGAATAAAGTATATATTTATTTATTTTGATGAAATAGTTCTACGAGTACTAGAAATTAGTGCATATTGACACACATTTTACTAAGAATGTCAAATACAATACTGCAACTTTATTAAAAATGAGTTAGTTGCATATACAAACAAAAAAAAAAACGGACATGTCTGTCACGGAACTTTCTTATGCGCCTTTTAATTAAACCGTTAGAATTCAAAAATTTACTGTGGGCAGTACCTTTGATGAAAAAAAAATTTAAATAAAAGTTATGCGAAATATTAATATCTTTTGTTTTTATTCTAACTTATTTTGCTGTAAGTACTACCGTTTTTGAGTTATAGCAGAAAATGCAAAAATTGACTAGAGTAAACATGCACTTCCGGTTGGAATATCTCTTTCAAAAATAGACGATTTTCTTGCCAGACATATAAATCTTAAGTTTGAAGATTCATAATTCTATCTTCTACCGTTTAGGCTGTAGAGCGCACACATACACACTGACAAACGTCATCTCAATTCAGGGAAGGTCAAAAGATATATTTCCGTTAAAATCTCGAGTTAGAAATTTTTCATGATTACAATACTTACTTATACTGCGTATAATAAAGTAAAAAATAAAGAACGGCGGGTTTCTTGAATTTTGGTTTTTACCCAAATTTTTATATTATTGTTATTTTACAAATCTGAATATCCCTGCTACAAAATTGTGATTTTTAGAATTGCAAAATTATATTTTATATTTGTTAATAATTTGGAAAGTTTTAATTTTTTATAAATAAATAATAATTTCTAATATAATTAGTGAAATTGATAAAGAAATCACCTAATGTTTTTTAAAAAGATGATATATTAATTCACGAATAAGAAGAAGAACTATATGATTTTAACCATAGTATTTTTATATTTTTTGAACAGATAGTATAATTTTATAATACTGAGGTTCTTTTTTATCGGGGCAGAGACGGTACTTGTTGATCAACATCGAACATACTCCGCAAAATAAAGCTACGAAAAGCTTACATTAACTTAAGATTTTCAGTACGATTAACCATGTCTGCCCAAGCCAATCATAACGACAGGTAATTCATGATACTAATGTACCAAATATAGTTACTAAAATTGAATTTTTAAAGAGAATTGGGTTATCGAATCCATGTTGCTAACCTAAGCGAGAATATAACACGCAGAGCTTTTAGAAACGTTTTCGCCAAGTTTGGCAAACTTAATGATATCTGGATATCGGCTAATAGTCTTAAATATGGTTTTGTATCTTATTTCAAGTTAGAAGATGCACTCCATGCATTAGTTTATGCAAACGGACTGTAAGTATTAATTACTCATTTTTGAACTAGCTTTTCTACAGAAATTGGCAATCATATCAGCCAAAAAAAAAATTCAATTCCATATTAACCCCTTAATGCACGTTTGTTTAGTCGATTTAGGTACACAAAAAATCATTTTTTTTTTTGCAAATAATTATTATTTATGCTTACTTTAACTAATTTATGCAAAAAAAAAAAATTATTAATAATTTAATTGTGTATGGTAAATTTTAAAACAAGGTAAAAATATTACAGCTTCGTTAATATTTCTATATTAACGAAGCTGTAATATTTTTAGACATATAAAATTACAGTGACCGTGACGTTCACGGAGGTGCACAATTCTGCCGGTAAACGTTGCCCGTATATGTCACGGAGGTGTGCATTAAGCGGTTAAGAAGTTAAATATTGCTGAAACCTGGCATCAAATACACCGATATAAAGCGTGATCATAGGACTTTTATTGTAAATAACATATTAGACTCAAATCTTGCAAATATGATACGACGCATTACGGCGAAAATGTTCCTTGGAACTGTTTGTGGTATTTACGGAAAATGTTCAATAACGTTACGCTGAATTTAGGAATGACTACGATAAAAAAACAGTTTACACATGAAGAACGACAAATGCGTTAAAATTCTTTTTCTTTTAATGTTTGGATCAATTTGAAATTGATACGAACGAGAAATGAGAACATTATCACTTGTGAATTGTTGAATTGTCTTAAATTACAAAATTATACAATACTAAATTATCTGCGTATATATTTATATATTACGTTATAATTGTTTATAAAGAACATAAATATAGACCATGGTTTCTAAAAAGTAAACGCTATTTGAATTGTTTAATTTTGAGTGCATCAAAATAATAAGGAATAAAAAATTAAGATCATTTTTTTATAATTTATTTTTTGAAGTTACTTTTCATAAGTAGAAACTTTTCGTCAAAATATTAGTAGTGACGATGTAGAGAAGTTACCGTTTTTTTTTACTTGCCCTCCTTTACCTTTTTATAACTTACTTTTTTTGAATTTATTTTTATCTCCTTTTAAGCATAATATTTATGTTATATTTTTTTGTAAAACACGAATAGTAAAAAAATTAAAGAAGAAATCAAGTACGTTCATATAAAACTTTTACAATTTTGGAACGTCCTTATTTATGATATATTTGTATGATCAGTCTAATTGTTATATGCAGAAATCCTTTACATTCTTTCACATCTCGGCAATCCTTCGCCATTCACCTTACACACTGCTTTCGTTTCATTAGTCGTACAGAATATAGCAAGTACAAGAAAGACGAACAAAATAATTATATCGCTTTGAAATAAATAATTTAATTTACTTTTCTAGGTTTATTGACGGTCAAAGGATTACGGTTTCCATTGCGAAACCAAAAAATCAAAGTAATCTTCATCGTCATTTATACCGCTATAAACGTTGCTACAATTGCCATGAACGTGGCCATATCTTACGTTTCTGCCCGTTCAAGAAATAAGGACGAAGTAGGTACAACATTGTTATACATACATATTAACGCAGTACTAAGCGTAGATGGATGAATACTTTTATTTATTTATTTTAATATGCTATTGGAAATCTGTAGTATGTATCTGTACTTTTATAATTTACACACACTTAGAAAAAATCTACACTGACCCAAACTGAATTTTCCTATACATAGTAGGAGGTTTCTTCTAGGCGCATACTCTAACTGCCCGGCGGTTGGTGTCACAAATCATTGGACTGTCAAATCGTATAGTCATCCTGCCCGAATTCAAATTTTAAGAAATCCGCATTTTAGAAGGTAGATTCACAAAGGCAAAAAATTAGAAGAATAAAAAATTCTTTAGATATGTTATTTAAATGTATAAATATAAAATTATTTTATTTATTATTATTGGACCATGATAATCAACTTTAAACTAAACTGTATTTTCCCTATTGATACATTGTTACCTATAATAATAATTTCGCAGAAATGTACCAATTTCTAATCTTCCTGTTTAATACGTACTTCTCGTAAAACTAGGCAATTTAAGAGGGTTAGTGAACCTCTTTTTTATACCGATGGTTCGGGCAAAATGAAAGGTCAAAAAAGGTACAAACCCAACCGCCGGGCAATTTGAGTATGCGCCTTCTTCTATTTAGCTAGGAGTATAGATACTAAAAACACTTAAGGATATTGTGGTTGGTGTATGGTAATAATGATAATGAATAAAAACACTTTGTTAAGTTTCAAGAGAAGTTTTATTAAAAGGACAATTGTTTCGACTGTTAACTCATATGTAGGACTAAATATGACCGAATAGTCGATACAATTGTCGTTTTATTAAAACTTCTCGTGAAACTTAACCATGTGTTTTTCTTCATTATCATTATAGATCCTAACATTTGAATTTGGAAACGTTAAAGGAAATTTTTTATTATACTATATTAGTAATTGTAATAACTGTACTATTTTTAGTTTCCAAATAAATTAAAAACCTAAAAAGTATTTATATATTACATTTTACAACCTATGAAACACTTTTTCACTTAATCTATTCGGGAATCTATATGTTATATGTCAAATTCCACATTATTTCAATCTATTTTGTTTTACTGTATAAATATTCACGGGCATATTCAATATGGCTTTCTATATCTACTTAAGGGGGAATACTGCTTTGGACGCCCAAAAACAAGGCCTATCTTTGACGAGGTATATCTGAAGAACTAAAAGTTACAAAGACTTGGGGACTCAAAAGATGAAAATATCAGAATTTTTACTTTTGAAAACATTTATTTTTATAATAATAAAACGGTGCGCCCGTCAGGTGGCGCCAAAGTAGCCTCTGCGCGCCATGAAAACAATTTTTGCGTGCACGAGAACGCGAAAACGGTAACTCGTGGAACAAAATCGATAAGGATTTATAATCTACATTAAATTTATCACCGTAATATCGTATCCGAATTTTGAATTTCGCGTTTTGAAAAGAATGGCGGCTATTTGAACTTTGGGGTACGAATTTGACGCCAAAATCGAGCATAAAAGTGATTCCCAAGTAAAATTTACGAGCAAATTCAAAAATATATAATATAATTTCAATTGCGCGTAAATGACACAAAAAATGACGGCAATCCGATGAAAATTGTGGGAGATACCGTGCACGCAAATTTGAAAAATACTGTTTCGAGATAATCGCGTTTTAACAAGTCAAAACTCATATATATTTTGCATTTACCTTCAATCTGCGATTCTAGGAAATCGGCTATTTCACTTTTAATAAAAGTCCGGTTTGGGTTCTAACATACAAAATTATATTCTACACATTCCAAAGTATCTTTTAAGCGCAAAAAAAAATTCGATTTTTTGAAACAGCCAAAGCAGTATTCCCCCTTAACTATGACAAAAGAATGCAAAAATTTTTGAAAATTACACTGGAATCTTTTCAACACAAAATTGTGCAAAATATTGTAACGAGCCCACGGGGTATGCTACCTAAATACAGTAATGACATATGAATAGTCTATAGAAAGGAACCAGACCAGAATAGGCGTGGGCATAGTATATAAAGTTCCATAACGCCTTCTAGTTCCCTCTACGTGGGTATATAAGCAGACAGTTTGGTCAGTCAGAAATGTTCGCTATGAACATTCATTATCAGTTAATAGAAAGAAGTGTGATACATAAAGATATATAACAAACTTTACTATTTACTATAGTATACACAAGATAAAGTTTGCCCAACTTTAATTTGTGTGGCTGAAAATTTTATTTAAAACAAACAACATATATTTTTACATCATCTCCAAGGTGTTTCCAGAATAGTAGTATTATTTATTAATAATGATGTATATAGTTCTTAAAATAAAATAGCTTTATAAAGATCTCAGGTTTCTAGAGAAAATTAGTATACAAAAAATTAGAATTATAATTAATATCATTTTTTTCAGACATGCTGCAAAAAGTTCGATTTATAGCTCGAGTTCACTGGGAATCGTTCAAATTAAAATTTAAAGCTATGTTGAACTTATTTATCGTTATTTGTTTTGTTCGTAGTTTCAAATAATTAATTACTTGATTAATTATAAAACATGTTCAATTTTCCAATAAAATGAGTTTATAAAATACAACGTATTTTTATTGTCGATCCATTTTTTGTTTTATTACAGTTATGCAGGACGAAGAGAAGAGATATAACGAAGGTCGTACTCGGGTCAGGGTTCAACGTTCATCCCTTGAAATTTTTAATTCTTTATTTTTCATAAATTAGTGTAATAACTCGTAGAGATTAACTATAATGACTAATTAATGTTACATTATACTGACGGGCAGTATGTAAATTACGTAATACTATTATTTGTATTTCTGAAATTTCGAATAACTAATGATTTATTTCTAGTTTGTTAATAAATTTAGCCTCATCTAGACAATATATGTTCTTCGATACAATCATTCGTTTTTCGTATCGTTGGCAATATTAATCATGCTGTATTCGCCTGACAAAAATCCTACATGTAGACAACCCGGCTAGCGTATAAGATGTGTATATTGCGTAAATATAGTATTTGTTTATTGAATTAGACTGCTGTGTTTTATCTTAGAAACATTATTTTCAATAATTCTGTAATCTAGTAATCAAAGTTAAATTTTATTTTGGACAATTATCAGTCCGATTTTTAGTATTACTATAATGGTTTGAGAATAGTGTTCTTCACATTGTGAACATTTTTTGTTTTGGGTATACCTATTTTTATTTTTTTTATAGCACCTCACTGTCATAAAATATCGCGCCCGAGGAAAAACGTTTTAGTAACCCAAATAATGTAGTAGTAAGATTTTCGATAATAATTAAACAGTAATGAAAAAAATTACTATTCCGATAGAATAACTTCATGCATTACAATAAAAAAACTCGTATTTATGAACTTTTCTACAAGGTTTTTAATATATTCGCAAACACAAATAAAATACTTACAATTCTGTAGACATTCGTTGGAGAAAGAACACTCACAAACTACTTCACTGTATTGTTAATTAAATTTCTACAACATTTTAATTACTTTATGGATGAGTGTAAGTTCTGTATATTTCAAACAACATAAGTAGAGAACTTATAACAAACCGCTATTGAAACAATCGATAAAGTTAAACAATTTTATCTTTTTTGCGCTTACACAAATTATATGCAACGGATATAGAATATATCTTTTTCTGTTATTTAGATAAACAGTGCTTATTGCTTACTTAATAAGCTTATGGATTTATTGTATAGAGTCTAGACATTAGTCACACGGACGCTTTAATTATCTGGTTTAATAGACCTGTGATCTTATATTACTAATCTTTCAAGAACTTGTAACTTAATCCATGCCTAACAAGCTAAACCTAAGCGCATTCTCGCAATTAACAAAATGTTCACACATTCCGTTATAGGTTTTCTATCTGTAATGAGCGATATATTTTAATTTTTTATTAAAGAGATTAGACTTTTGTTGTGAAAACATTTATGCTGCGCATGGAAAGACATTTTTACATGGGAGTGAATCGGCTACTCATATTGCGTTATGCTTGAGCTGTCCCGTTACTGCGTCGGGCGCTCTCGACTTTCTTCGCGCTTTCCGACGTGTTAAGTACTTAAATGTATGTCAGCAGCCACAGAACAGTATAGATCAGCGAATCGATTGAAGTATGTGTACGAGATCATTCGTGATTCTTTTATTATGCTCAAAAGAATCATCTACCACCGTTTCATATATGTAAAATGATCGTGTTATTTATATGTTTAAAATTTATATAAAATGCAACCCGCAAGATATATGTGCACCGCAGAGTGCCAATTTCCAAATGGACAAAAATTGATTTCCATCGTCTACTTTTCGCCAAATCAAAACAGTTTTATAAACGCCACCGAAAATCTATACATGCGTATGTATTTTCGGTGGTATCCATAATTTATTTCACTCGTAATTTTTCTAAAAACGGTAGTTTAATAGATAATAAAATTTTGGAATTTAAACTAAATATACAATATATTTTTTATTATAAATAAATTATTATCTTGCACAACTAAAACAGGGGGTGGGTTACTACTTTTTAGAGCATATTTGATAGAATGAAAGAAATTAATTTTTTATTTGAAATTTTCAATTTATTTTGTATAAAAACAATAAAAAACGTTTGTGATTTAGTAACAACAAATATTTAACAAAAAATGATTTTGTTCATATATATCAAAGACCAGGAAATGACCAAAACATATTTTCGTTCCCTGGCAATATAAAGTTATTAAATTAAATCTATCTTGAATTTGAAAGGTTTAAATAAACAATAACTGGGAGAGGTCGTAATTTAAAACAAAATAAATAATAACTATTGAACATAGAATGAACGCGAAATGAATCAATATTTTGAATACGTTCATTATATGTAGACAAATAAATACAATAAAAAAACTCGTATTTATGAACTTTTCTACAAGGTTTTTAATATATTCGCAAACACAAATAAAATACTTACAATTCTGTAGACATTCGTTGGAGAAAGAACACTCACAAACTACTTCACTGTATAACAAACCGCTATTGAAACAATCGATAAAGTTAAACAATTTTATCTTTTTTGCGCTTACACAAATTATATGCAACGGATATAGAATATATCTTTTTCTGTTATTTAGATAAACAGTGCTTATTGCTTACTTAATAAGCTTATGGATTTATTGTATAGAGTCTAGACATTAGTCACACGGACGCTTTAATTATCTGGTTTAATAGACCTGTGATCTTATATTACTAATCTTTCAAGAACTTGTAACTTAATCCATGCCTAACAAGCTAAACCTAAGCGCATTCTCGCAATTAACAAAATGTTCACACATTCCGTTATAGGTTTTCTATCTGTAATGAGCGATATATTTTAATTTTTTATTAAAGAGATTAGACTTTTGTTGTGAAAACATTTATGCTGCGCATGGAAAGACATTTTTACATGGGAGTGAATCGGCTACTCATATTGCGTTATGCTTGAGCTGTCCCGTTACTGCGTCGGGCGCTCTCGACTTTCTTCGCGCTTTCCGACGTGTTAAGTACTTAAATGTATGTCAGCAGCCACAGAACAGTATAGATCAGCGAATCGATTGAAGTATGTGTACGAGATCATTCGTGATTCTTTTATTATGCTCAAAAGAATCATCTACCACCGTTTCATATATGTAAAATGATCGTGTTATTTATATGTTTAAAATTTATATAAAATGCAACCCGCAAGATATATGTGCACCGCAGAGTGCCAATTTCCAAATGGACAAAAATTGATTTCCATCGTCTACTTTTCGCCAAATCAAAACAGTTTTATAAACGCCACCGAAAATCTATACATGCGTATGTATTTTCGGTGGTATCCATAATTTATTTCACTCGTAATTTTTCTAAAAACGGTAGTTTAATAGATAATAAAATTTTGGAATTTAAACTAAATATACAATATATTTTTTATTATAAATAAATTATTATCTTGCACAACTAAAACAGGGGGTGGGTTACTACTTTTTAGAGCATATTTGATAGAATGAAAGAAATTAATTTTTTATTTGAAATTTTCAATTTATTTTGTATAAAAACAATAAAAAACGTTTGTGATTTAGTAACAACAAATATTTAACAAAAAATGATTTTGTTCATATATATCAAAGACCAGGAAATGACCAAAACATATTTTCGTTCCCTGGCAATATAAAGTTATTAAATTAAATCTATCTTGAATTTGAAAGGTTTAAATAAACAATAACTGGGAGAGGTCGTAATTTAAAACAAAATAAATAATAACTATTGAACATAGAATGAACGCGAAATGAATCAATATTTTGAATACGTTCATTATATGTAGACAAATAAATACAAGAACAATTTTCATTGATTTATTTAAATATATGTACAATTTGTGTGTATTTACAATCTTTTTACATACCTAATGAAAAAACTATATCTCATTGTACATTTGTACCACGCGTTTGTATCGACAATAAATTATCATTATATTTAAACCATTTACAACTCTTTACATTCCTCGCACACAAAACATTGGCCATTTTTAACTTTTTAAAGCTTCAAGCAAAATTAAAAAAAAAAAATTTCTGACAGTTTAAAAATGATAGTTGTGTGTGTGTGTACATGAGGAAATAATTGTTGATTCATTAACTACACAGCAAAGCATTAATTTGCCCCTAAAAACAAACATTTTCGAACAGTTTATATTTAATACTTACAAAATTACAAAAATATATTTAACATAATCGGTTTAAATTTTGATTTTAAAATAGGAAGCTTATAGGGTATATGATTGTTTAATTTCGCATTTATTGAACAAATTAACTAAAACGTATTTCCAATGTGTTTATAATATAATAATTCATAAATCAAAAACGATTTGAAAAGAAACAGTGTGTAATTTATAAATGAGCAAAAAAATGTCTGCTGGAATCTTAATCAGTTAAAAACAGATTTGGAATCAGATAACAAAATTAAAACAATTTTCAGACAATTCGGTAAGGCATTTAAAAACAGTAACAATTATAAAATTCCTAAATACATGTATTTGTGATGAATTAAAATTCAATATCATCGATTTTTTTTAAAATAAAATCTTGTAAAGATGTCAAAAAATAATTATGTTGATGTTTTATATTGGTCCGCTGGTTAATAGCTAAACTTATATGATTATATTAATTTTAATTCGAATGATAGTGTCGTCTGTTTTAATAATAATAAATTCGAGTCCAATTTGTCATCGGAGTAGCTCAGATCGTCGTTAATAATTTGTTTAAAAATACTACATAAATCTATATATGTACTGGGGCACTTTCTTAAAATTTAGTTCTTTGGTGTGTATAATATTTAATGCAATACACAAGTAAAACGTTGTTACATTTTAAACAAATCTCATGAAATCGAAGTTACATTGTACGCAGGCGCTGCGAACGGTGTATTTATTAGTACCATTTGATTTGATGAGTTTTGAACGATACATACACCAAATAACGGCGAGGAGGAAAACCCTCAAAAATACAATAAGCATTTTGACGTTTCCACGGATGAACACAACGAGGGTTATCGTTTATTTTGTTTCTTTTTTTTTATAACTTTTTACCTTATAAGAGATTTCTAATAATCATTAAATCAACTATTTTATGTTAAACTAACTAAAACCTATATTATAGGGGAAAGACTATGAACTAAACAACATTTACAATAATAGTAGTCGTTCTTAACTGTAGTCGGTGGAAGGCATACGAACTCTTGATTGTCTGCTTGGTCCCGTTATTCTGAGCTTCATCTACTTGCTATATTTTAATTATTATCATTACATGAAGTTACCTAGGCGTGTTTATATGTCAATAAGTGTGTGTGTGTGTGTGTTTTAACATGAGTTGATCCCTGAGGGAAATTTTATTCGCTTTTTATATATATATATATATATATATATATATATATATATATATATATATATATAAAATATATATAGCCGACGATGTCAACGTTGTTGTTTTCGCTTTACAATTACGGCGTGAGATTTGAAGAAGGCACTAATAACCATTTGCACTATTTGCTACAAAATTAACATGGTAAACCCCACCTGGATCCTAAGAACTCGAAACATTTCATTCTTAGATGTCTAAGAAATATTTAATGCAATTTTAAATTTAAGTATTTCTAATTGAGTTATAAAAGGAATGAAATTTCGTTGATAAACATTGATGAAATTATTCGAAGAGTTGCATTACAAGTAATAAAAGTGTGACAAACAAATATATAAATACTATAATTTAAAATAGTTTTGCTGTACACTGATGTTCATATATGGTCACACCCAGTAGTATTAGCACCTAAACGCTGCAACCTGCTTTTCTTTTTTTTTTCGAACGCTATAAGACCGAAGTACATTTTCTATATCGGTCTAACCATGTAGGTCTTGTAGCGTTCGAAAAAAATTAGAAGAAGGTTGCAGTGTTTAGGTGCTAGTGTTAGGTTTATATCTGAATAGTGTACCATATGTATGATATGGCGGTATTAAATTGAGTGGTGGGGCTTAATATGTAATATTTATAAGCCCAGAGTGTTATAGAAATATGAACGGTGCAAATGGATAAAAACTAGTTAACAAAGAAAATAAAAAGATACGCACGACGTGACGCGACATTGCAAAACAGATCAGAGTGCAGCAATTAAGTTCCGTGTTTCAAACAAATGTTAACAATTCAAGTAGTTCACACGGATACTGGTAGGCACACGCATTAAACTGTCGTCAACCACTACTTACACTCGTGCAAATTTTTGCTGAGCAACAGATTGTTGTGCGGACCAGATAAATGTCTTATAAGTTCAGGCAACGATTCAAACGAAAGCGCACAGAAACAACAGTTGAATTTGCCGCCGCCCGTGCCATCGTTCGATGAAATCACATTCCGATGCACGGAGCACAGATGTTTGAGTAGGTGCGCTTTTTGTTTGAACATCGCCACACACAGACGGCATGCGAATGGTTTCTCACCAGTGTGCACGCGCAAATGTGTCTTCAGATTCCAGGACATACCGAATTGTTTGCCACAGTACTCGCAACGGTATTCGCGCACTGCGCCCGCTGCTCCAATACCACTTGCACCACCACTTGCACCAACACCAGCACCAGAGCCACCGCCAGAACCAGCCTGTTTCAGTGAGCCATGACCTGGTGCACCACTAGCCGAATGTGATGCCTCGCTTGGATCGTCTACCACCCCACTGCCCGCGTACGCCGCATCCACCCTCGCATCATCACCTCCCGAGATCGGAGTCACCTGTGTCTGGCATAACGACCACGCACCCCAAGGGGGATCCGCGAAATGCTGATACGGTAACGGAGACGGAGATGGTGAAGGAGATGTGAGACTCTGATCAGCACTTGGCGGTCGATATTTAACGATGATATCCTCGGGTGGTGCTTGCGACGTATCCGGATGCTGTCCTGGTGGAGGTGTGTTCGTTCTATCCGCCAAGTACGGCGGCGCAGATACTGATAGTGGATGATGTGCTGCCAGCATCGGATGTCTTGGTCCAGGGCTGTTAATGCTTTTTCTATACCTATAATGTGACGATATCTCGTCAATGTACGACGGTGAGAAAGGTACGAACGGCGGATTCTGTGCAGGTGAATTGTGGAAACCAGGTCGGCGTTTTCTATGCGGCGTCACGACGTAATTGTCGGGACTTTGCACTAGTGACATCAAATCGTGTTCCGCTGTTGATTGCTTCATTTGTGGATACTCGTCGTGGTGTTTCATAACACGTGCCTCCAAGTCCACCGGCTCTATGTACGCACCGGACTTTCGTTTCACTCTGTGGTGATGAAATTGGGAAAGTTCGTGAACTCGGGGTGATATTTTAACGGTTGACTGTCGAATATACAGCTCTTCCGTGTCGCCCAATGATATGGCGCGTTTCTTGTGTTCCGCGGATGTCTAATATTTAAATACCAATACAGTTTAACTTAATCGTCCGTACCAGGGATTGGTTGTTCTAAGTTCTAAGCCCAAGCTGTTTATTTTCGGTATATAATACGATATAATGCTAGGAAAAACATCCAACAGTATGCTGACATGTGTTTCATTAGTTATATCGAAAAACAGACAACAAAGGCGGCTTGTTAAAAAGTGCAAGTAGCTAAACCTATCCCTAGTTCGTGCGTAGAGATAAAACGGTGTTATTGAACAACTGAACTCACCTCTGTTTCCTGTTCACTATCTGCGCTCACGTTATCTTTGCTGGTATCTGAATTGTCGACACATTTCGTATTTAAGGATAGATTAACTGGGTTGGATGAACTTCTGCGTCGCGTGGACAGTCGCCCGCAATCGATGTCATCGTCCGCGTCTTGTATTTCACCGTCTTCTCTGTCTTCGTCGTCGTCGATAGGTGTGTGTTCTTTCTTCACTACTAAATTCTCTAAATTCAATAGGAACTTTTTTTCTGCGCTCTGTGGGTCGTCTTTGCCCTCCGAATCCGACTTGTCACACATTTCTGTCGATTTTTTGGAGCTGCAATCGCCCTCGTCGCCGCTATTGTTCTTAGAATTCCACAAGTTTGATTTGATCTGCAATAATTCGAACAGCTCCTGGATACTGTCCAATTCGCTAGACTAAACAAAAACGGAAGCGTTAGACCTTATACTACTATTGCGTCAAATATGTATTCATTTGAGCTTCTCAAGAAAATAAATAAAGAAAAGAGTAGAGGTGCCAAACCTCAAAAAGGACACCTACAGTTTTGTAATCAATGTACATTTTATATTTATATATGTAATTGGATTTTGTTTGCATTATTATCATTGTTTAAATATTCTAAATGTTAATTTAGCAACTATCATAAAATTTCAATAAGAATAATAAAGATATTCGTGATATTTATCTGAGATTATTATTTATTTAACATATATTATACGTATTAGACAATTTTGCTTTTAGTACAAAATCAAATCGGAAATTACGTAGATCTTAAATATCGATAACTACACATGGTTTTGTTCTCAAAATTTATATATCCAGTATAAAAAGGATAGAAAAATGAACTAAGTACATTTTGAATAGACAAACATATTTTTTAATAGCGAGTTGGAAGCATTAATGCATATTACGGATATTTAGTTATAAAAAAAAAAAACGTCTATTTTTTTAGTAGCAACCCTAATATACAGGTTTGTATATGTATCTTTTATTTGAAATAAAAACAACGAAATAAATATAGAGTAGTTCGAACAAGGTAATGAAATAGCAAAAAAAACATGAATAATGCACATTATATCAAAATGTAAACAATAATTAAATAACACCAGGCACGATCTATACATTCGGAATAAAACACAACAGGGAGAACTAATTCGACAAGATGCACACATGAATGAAAAAATTATATTTATTTGTTCGTGTATTTGTTGTTGCATTGATTTCATCATTTTTGACGGATATTCGCTAGATGAAATCATTATGTAAACCTAAATTAATGTGGTTCTCACTCTAAATATTTATTATGTAAAAAATCTACTATCATAATTCAATGGAATTCAATGTATTTATTTAATGATGCTTATTTAATTTAATATCAATCTTTTTCGTTGGAGACTTGCCTGGCTAAGCTGCCTTATCCTCTTACTCATCTAAACCCTTTTATAATATAACTGTTGTGGTATGCGAGAGTAAAGGCAAGAGAAAATGACAAATTGAACGAAAGAAGGGTTTTGAGCATGCATCGCATGAAAGAAACTCGCAAAAAGAAATACAAGAGCGTGTATGAAGATTGGTATTCTGTATTCAAACAATTATTGATAACGAAGTGTTAGCGTTTCAAAGTGTAAGAGGATTATATTATTAACAAAAAAAAAATCTATTCAGCAACATCTTTTATATTTAGTTATTTTATTGTCGCTTTTATTTGAATATTCGTTATTAATTTCCGTATGAACCTTAATTCCAAAAAAAAATCTTCGCCGAGACAAAATGAGTAGAATTGGGGGAATATAATTTACAACGTTGATCGCGAGGCAGAATTAATTTTATTAGTAACAAAAAACAATTTTAAGGTATTTATATAAAATATTTGTACTAGAAAACCAATAGTAATAGAATTCCATATAAATAATACTTAAGTCTTTTTGGACAGTTTTCCCTATTCCCCTATTCCCTAAGTATTACATTGCTTACGTAAAATGCAAGTACTCAATTGAAATTACCAAATTTGCTTGTTTATTAATTTTCCTAATAGCCATTTTCTAGTAGTAGTATTCGAACTATATTTGGTGCAAGTGCAACTGTTTTTAAGTTATTGCAGAAACTGTAACAAATGCCAAGAGTAAACATGCACTTCCGGTTTGAATATTCTGTTCAAATATAGGAGGTTTTCTTGCCAGGCATATACAAATCTTAAGTTTATAGTTTTATAATTATACTTTGAATCGTTTAGGCTGTAAAGCGCTCATTCACAAACACACACACATATAGGCGTTATTCCAATAATAGTCAGAATTGTTTCATGGAAGGTTAAAATCTCGAGTGTCATGATTACAATACTTATTCGGTACTTTGTATAAAATAAATGAATGCACATGAAAAGTAAAAACGAAACGAATGTATTGATATGGTAGGCAAGGAAAGGTACGGTAATACCACACCGTATAACGGGTGTCTGATATTAGGGCGCTGAAATCGATTAACTTACCTTTATGCACGCTTGTCCGTGATATAAGAAATCCAATAGATGCCGCATGTGTGCACTCTTCACACCCGGTATATGAATGACGGCTGGATTGCTGGCATGCGCTGAATCTACCAATATACGCCGCACCAGAGGACTTGCCGATGCCATTACTAATCGATGTGCGTTCAGTGTCGTTTTGTCATCGCAAATGAACGTCATGTCCGCGTAATTTTCGGAATCGAAACAGGTTTTAATTTCGTCTACAATCGTTGCATGGTGTTTCCCGTAATGTAACGTGAGAAGCCCGTGTGTTTCTTGTCCGTCGGTGTACATGGCGAAATTAAATAAACCTGCGAACAACAATCAATTCATTTTCTCGAAACCTACAGACTACAACTATCACAAATAGTGGATTCCCTTCTCTTTTGGTACGCACGCGCGTACCAATACATATCTCTAAGCGAATACACGATTACCAAATGCGACAAAGCGACACACAATTATTTACCATACAAACACTTATCTTTTCTTTAACCCTTGCTCCAATTCAAACTCTATATGGTAGAGTTTTAGGTTGGCGCATTTGTAAGTCGAACGCAATACATAGCAGTTCATTTGATTGCCTAGCATTTGCAATGAGTGCAAGAACATGCGTACATATGGCGTTTTCGCGTAATTTCTTGTGGTACTTTTATTGTTTCTATTGTAAACGGTTGTGTGTAGAAAAATCGCATAGGAAAACTGTGGCGCGGTACTGCTTATGAAAGCGAGTTATTGGCCCATATTGATTTTAAATATTCATAGAACTTTCAATGACACGAAAAGTTTTGTAATATGTATATTGAAATATATTGAAACTAGCGACTGTTCCTGTCGTAATCCGTTTATTATACTTATGATTTTATATTGTTGCCAAAATTAATTTTTATTTTATATATATATATATATATATATATATATATATATATATATATATATATATATATATATATTTCTTAATCGAAAGGCTACGGTAAAATTACGAAATGACAGTAGTAAATTAACTCATATCTCACACATCGGAATGTCAATGCTTTCAAACCGTACTCATTTACTTTTACTATCCATACGGGCGAAAGTGAATTTGTACTGCGGTTAAATTTCAGACAAAACGTAATAATTATGACACGTTCCCACCAACGTAACCTGGCTAACAAATCACACACAAATCAGGTAACGTATCGGTGTGAAAATTGGAGAATAAAACACGTATTCAAGAACTAGTTTATTTAAGGGAAAAAAAAAAACAGAACATAATACCGATGATATGTTTATGAATCCTATATTTGCCGTTGTATATGCATAGAAAATACGAATAAAAATAATTGGCCAGGTGTACCTAGTCGGGCAATGGGTAGGTGAAATACTCACCGCAACGCACGATCCACAAGTAGTCAACGCGAATAATCCAACGGGTGTTTAGTGGCAACCGTCGCTATTCGCGATAGGATCCAACGCGATGTGTAGTTATAGAATCGGCGACAACGTAACATGTGCACGGATGAGCTGCACTAGTGCATTGGTCGCCATTCACATTACGAACGGGGTTGCAGACACGGTAGCCCATCGTACCAGGTTAAACTGTGCTTCACCACTAAAAGTGATGTTACACTTGCACAAAACAAACAAAACACAAAACACACTTGTCGTTGGTGTAAATCACAAGCCCCTGCAGGTTGTTGTTGTTGTTGTTATTGTTGACGGTGGCCACCAGGTAACGTATACACACCACACGCACTTAAAAACTCGCGAACAACACACGAACACACAACACTACAAACGTATACGTCGCTGTTGTCTTCCTTGTTGATTCGCACATTGATTGGGGGGATGATAATATTGCAGTTACTTGTTGATTAATTAATTGGTGCCACCACCGCCGCCGCCACTGTCTGTCGTGTGCGCTGCGTTGCTCGCCTGTTTCTGAGTGAATAATATCTTTGGGCCGCGCGAAGCTCTACACTGTATTGCGCCACAAATGAAAGTAAAAGTGAAACGACAAGCGAACCTTCACTAGCAGCGTAACGTGTGCCGTATCAGTCAGGCCCAGCCGCCGAACCGCCGAGCCGCGGCTGATTTCACTGGACGGACTGCGACTGCGACTGAAAACCCGAACGATGCTATACACATACACACACTCAGTGCGTAGTGTATCTACTCGTTACTTCACTTGACTATTTACACCACTTCGAACAAAACAACACGCTACCTTTCCGATATTATGCTTTAATATACATATAATAAATTGTATTGATGATGCTAAACTAAACTAGATTTACTAATATAATTATTTATTTTGCCTAGTCAGTTAAGTAAAATTCCCGAGTGTATTTTATGTATTGCGTTTAACGTGTTGGTCGACTTGTTGCGTCTCACTTCGCGAAATGTATTGTAATACCGCGAGAAACCGTACTCGTTTTCGTGTCTATCAGCTCCACGCTCACTGTATCACAAAATACTACTAACTCTTAATTTCTCCCTTTACTTTCCCCTCTTTCCTTTCGAAATCCCCACCAAACTCCTTAAGCTTACTATTTTTTCCTATTGCTCACTCGCTCGCATGTTCCTCTTTCTCTAGTTTCAAGGTTGCACTTGCCGTTCTGTCGCGCGACTGCGCGTTTTATTAATTTTTTTTTTCATCTTTTACCTTTTGCTTCAATTATTTCTTGTTACGCGTTGTGCTACAAGAGTGTTTAACGCATACAGACGACAAGGGACAAGTGAACGTACTTTTTGCGTATGCGGAGGCTATTTTTGTTCGGCCTCCGTTTGTCTGGCGAGACTGATGTGCGTACGCGTGCGTTATATTTTTAGGTTGTTTAGAACTAGATGAAATGAAAGCGTTATATCATATCAATGGTAGATTTGTCAATATTTCAATGAGCTCAGTTCATATCGTTAGAAAATTCTGTTTTTGCCAAACTTTACAAACCTTTCCAAACTCTTTTATAACGTTTCTTAATCACTTTCCTTCAAAAGCAACCTATTCTCAAATATACTATAGCAACCCATTTATTTCGAGGACACATTCTTTCAACCAAGTCTATTTTGTGATTTTCGATATATCCATATTCATATCCATAAACCTCTTAACTCAATTGGCTGCCATCCTCTACGAAGAACTTTTCTTTCTATTATTCTTCCATTTCGTATTTTATCCCTTGGAAAGAGGAACCACAGAAAGCTCTCAGCAACCTTGAGCTCATGTCAGTCATTCGGTCACTCTTCATTTGTGGCTAACTCTGTCACGAATAGCATTTACTCCACTGACAGCGTTTACGAATACGTAAGTTTGAGAATATTTTCGAAAATTTCGTCGGTGGAGTAAAGTAATCTAAAAAGCTTTTTATTATAACGATGGGAGCGTTGCTGCGTCCTGCTCATGAACATTCCTATCGCTTCATTTGCTTTCACTGTGCTATGCCGCGATACGATATTACAAATTACACTCTATATAGCGAAATCTACGAAATGCGTCTATACCGAGAAATGCATAAATCAAAATGTATTTTTATTAGTCATTCTATTTGTTATTATTCATCAGTGCATGTTTTTCTTCAAATGCAAA
Organism: Nebria salina; assembly: GCA_944039245.1. NCBI lineage: Eukaryota > Metazoa > Arthropoda > Insecta > Coleoptera > Carabidae > Nebria > Nebria salina. The sequence goes on along the minus strand of OX063288.1, from coordinate 6,408,813 downwards.
TTTATTAAAGAATCTTTCGTATTTTGCCCAAAGGTTTCGCATTTTTCTCAATACTCAGTGGCTTTACTAATAAGTAACAATTGCAGTGAAATTCAACCCGTTGGCTTTATTAGAATAGCGATGTACGCACCTACAATTACTGTCTCTATTGAAATGAAAATACGTAACAGTTAACAAAACAAAACTGTAATGAATTCTTTGTGTAATTTCGGTATGAGGCGGGCGGTTGCGATGACCTTAGAATGCGTCCTTCTCGGCCGGTTGGACATCACAATTATATTTGGTAATTACGCATTGTTAAGTGCACAAAAAAAATATGGAATGGTAAGAAATGTTTTATGAAAGATATTTAAACAAAGGGAAAATATTTTTAAACTGACAAATATACGCATATATCTTTAATTTTAATATTGAAGATGAATTAATTCTGTTGTCTAACCAGTAGATATTTTCAATTTTTTGCATATATGTATATTTTAATAAATTTAATTAAAGTATTTGCAAATGACTTGTTTGAGGTGAATCAATTGATAATTGAATATTACGAAGGAATTTTGTAACCAACTTTCGCGGGATATGGCGTGATGATTATGAATTGTAGAGTAATAATTAAGAAATCTAATTTTAATTTCTACGGGTTACACTTAAATTACTAGCGCCAAATATTTAGTGAAATTTGATATATTTGAATTGTTTTTTATTTAAATTTACAACATTTATCTCACAGTGCAAATTGCTCGTACATACAAAAATAAAATAATTATTCTTGTTCGCCAATGAATTTTTTTTTATGGTAAGCGGTAAAGGAAATTAGCGTTTTTGTTTTGGAAGCTAAACAAAATCTCGTGAAATACAATGAGTGACTAAGGGATAAGAATTACAAGCACAATTTTTGTGACATTAATATCAAAGCAATTAAGGAGATCAATTGGCAGTTGAGAACCAGTGTCTTCTCTTCTATGATCGATGAACAAACAATATTCATAGCAAACACATATTTACAGTACTAACTAATGATTTTTAATACTTAAAGCATGTTCTATTTGGGGCTTTTAACGAAATATAAGTTAGTATTGTAATAATGAAAAAATTCGATTTGGAGATTTTAAGGGAAATATATTTTTCTCTTTTTTCTGAATCGATTTTGACTATTTTTAAATTGACATCTGTATGTGTGTGTATTAGTATTTCGTACAGCTTTCGTATGAATTTTTTTTTTCAAAAAAAGCACCTGTTGGCAATTGAAATTTATTCTTATTTTATTAATTTTTACATAAATCGAATCAACTATACCTGTCAATAGACAGAAAAACAAAATGGACTCGAATAATTTGGCGTTTAATATCTATTGTAAGCAATATATTTATGTTTCAAAGGTTATTAAATATTATAAATTAGGAAACTTATAAATATAATATACATATAATATTGTTGATGAGTTTTAAGTTTATTTTAAAAATGATATTTTCAAAATTTATATTTGCATATCCTTCTTATTTTTGTTTAGAAATTCTATTTGCAGCCACAATCAATTAATAGCCAAAAACCGTTTCACATTGTGTATTTAACTGAAGGCTACCCATTTCTATGAGCTATGACGATAAATCGGACGCTTGGCTCTGCTACCTACGTCACGTTTTGGTCGCCTTTGAATATGAGCGACCTTAAATCTGAGATATGTTTTGGCTTGATCGCCGCGCACAATCAGAATCCACAGGCATCGCAGGCCAAGCAATGCATGCGATAGCAGTTTGTTCAGCCGGACGTCCACAAGAGTCAGGGGTCCAGTGACGGTTCGGTCGCCGCGAGACCGGGCTCACTCGCGGGCAACGCTGCCCTGGTCTGGCGCTGGTGTGTTCTGTAGTGCTGAGTAAAATGTGCAAGGGGGCCAGTGGAGAGCAGATCAGAGAAATGCGGGAAACGCGACGCAAAGAGAGAAGTGCATTCAGCTTCAGTTTGGTACAGTGACGAACAGTGGGACGCTGATGCGGGCGCGGGGGTGTGGTGAGTCGCTCGTGTTAGACCACGGTCCTAACAGGCAGCACTAGCACACCGTGCTCATGCGGCTCGATTCAAGGGGCCACAGATAAGCACACAGCAGCGCACGACACTTTCACAATACCTGCCGTTGCTGCGGCCGCAGTGGGGCAATATAAAACACACTGTGTATATAATACACACTGTGATCGGACTAAAAACATTGACTATGGGTTGGCTGCGCGGCCGGCCCTGTCTTTCCTTGCTTTGCCCCGGTCCGGTGTCTGTCATAAACATTTTTTGTGCCCTGTTCATATTAGGCATATGTTCTAATGTGATCGGCATTTTATGTAGGTACGGAGTTGTTAATTTTTTACATCCGTTCCATGGCGTGCCGGTATGCCTTCTCTGGTGCTATTATAATTCGGGACCTTGAAATATGTCCTTTCTTTCACCTTCTCGTCCTACTCATTGTCAAACATTGCAACACACGAAACATTCTTCCGTCGTACTGACGCAGCTGTGGTGGCGGCGGCGGTGGCGGTGATGATCGGCCACCTCTTCCCCTGTCTCTTGTCCAAGGTACCGCACCACCAACAGACTATGGCATATATATATATATATATATATATATATATATATATATATATATATATATATATATATATATATATATATATATATATGTATATATATATATATATATATATATATATATATATATATATATATATATATATATATATATATATATCATCGTATTCGCATCGTCCCAGTATTGGTGTATAGTGTTATGATGAGACCTCTTTGATCTCGATTGCCATGCTCTCTGTCTAACACATATGTGTGTAATTCCATCCTAAACTTGCTATGCCACTCTTGTTCTTGCACGTCTAGTGGGCTTGGCTGTACGTATTGCGGCGCGGTGGCCGTTGTGGTTCTCTCCGTTTGTCTGTCCAGCATCCATCTCAGTTCTTCCCGTCTCTCCCCACACCCATTATTCATTCCTATTGTTATGAGTCTTATGTTCGTAAGGAGCGGGGTCGCATTTTTATTTCCCCTTTCAAATGCTTTAACCCTTTAAATTATATGTTTAGATTTATTGTGTTTGGAAATCATTTCTTTCGTCATTTTAAAAATTAACGAGATAACTGATGGATCATTTTGCAATACCAGCGTTATACTTTCTATATAGCATTTCAATTTTGAACGAAATAGTCGCAATGCTCTTTTAAATTTCGAAATGGGAGAACAGCGCTAATTAATAATTTCAATGAATAATTTTTGCAGTTATTTAGTTTTAGCGTCTATCATTAGTCATATAATTTATTATAATTTATAGAAAAATTTATATTTGGTATTAATATGTAATTTTTTGTATATTTGAACTATTATTGAAAAGAATCTTAGGAAAGATAATTCTGAATTAACTACGCCTAATCTAATATCTAATTCATAGTGTTTTAGGTCCAATAAATGTATTTGCAATGAATCCTATTGATTCAAATGAGTAAAATAATATTTTGCTGTTGTCAAATGACGTGAATTTGATCGCCAGCTTTTTGTTCGTGGCGCACTGATGTTAAGTTGCGGTCATGTAATAAATGCTCGTATTGTTATGTTGCGTTATGTTACGAGAGCGCGAGGGAAAGTATCTCTGTGGTAGAGTGTTGCACTTTCACTATCACGTAATACCTGTGTCTCCCGCAAATCTCGCGCGGGTTTGTGCTCTATCTGTTTCGGTTCGGTTCGGTGTGGCCAATGTGAACCACTCACAAACCATCATTTTAAAATATAATACAAATTTTGACGCTACACAACTTTAGAAAACATTTCCATTGCAGGGAACTAGCATTGATTACAAATATAACGAATAACTAAAGTCTGTACTCTTAAAAACGCAGAATTTGATTGTCTAATTTATACTTTCTTATACGAAATAATAAGTTAGTATTGTAATCATGAAAAAATTCGATATTCGAATTCTAAACGAGTCTGGCTATTTTTGGCTTGACGTCTGTCTATTTGTGTCTCTATATGTGTGATGCGCATGCGTGCGTGTTTGTGTGTGTGAGAGAGTGAGAGCTCTCTACAGACTAAAGGGTTGAAGGTATAATTATGAAACTTTAAACTTAAGATTTGTATATGCCTGGTAAGAAAACTCCATGTTATTGAAAGGAATATGCAAACCGGAAGTGCATGTTTACTCTAGTAATTTTTGGCGTTTTCTGCATTAATTCGAAAATGATTGCATTTAGAGCAAAAACAGTAAGAATAAAATTTGCAGATATTAATATTTCAAACAATTTTTTATGATTTTTTCTAAAAAATTTATCGGTAACAAGAAAATCGCTATTGAAAATTTGTATTGAATATCCCTCTTATATAAACAAAATGCATTAATTAAAGTCTATTGCGGAGACGAATCCTTAGTAATTGTGATATTTATTGCAACTACAAAAATATTGCAGTTATTGAAAATTAGTAGGCTTGACTAATTATTTTAAGTGAGAAATAAGGCAAATTTTTAGTTATGGTAAAAGATTTTCGTAAGTATATCGCAAATATTAGTGTTTAGTTAATTTCAAGTAGTTCTAAAAGTAATTGAAAAATAGCAAATATTGGATTAATTTTGAGTGATTGGCGAATGGTTTGTTAAAAGATTAAGATCTTCAATAGAGACCGTAAATAATTTTAAATGGCGTAATGGGAAAACTTTTCTGTTAGGTAATTGAATAGAATCGTATATGTGTTGCTTTGCTTACGGTTGTCCTCGAGACTGATTTTACTTGTTTGAAATGGAAAAGAAAAAAGAATGAGCTTCAAGGTCTCCGCTTTGTAGGGAAGTGAAAGTGGTCTTGCTTGAGGTGACACGGCAACTCGATGATGTTACAGGGGATGCAGTGCGGCCGGAGGGGCGTTGCCTGTGAGCAACTTGCTCCCCCTTCACTGCCTTTGGTCAGGCGGTTCGTCCGGCCCGATCCGACCCGACAGGTGGACAGCATCGGCGAACAGCGGCGGCGGCGCAACACTGGTTGAGATGCGTACGAAGACCCTTGATTAGTGATTACAAACAATTTATTGTTGCGTCATGCAAGCGTTATCGCGTTGCCGTGAGACTAAGAATGCGAATCGTTGATTCAGTAGTGTTACTATTACAAACATACGTTCAATTATAATTGGAAATAGAACTAATTTGAGAATGTTCTAATTAAAAAAAAAGATGCATGGTACTTTTTTCGGGACTAGTCTTTATTTTGAATTATTTGACTCTTCCCTCAATATATTACATTACGAATTCTTATACGAAGAATTAAGTAACTATTGTTATCATGAACAAAATCGATCTTGAGATTTTAATGGAAATATACATTTTGACCTTCCCTGAATCGAGATTGACTATTTTTGAAAAGACGTCTGTTTGTATGTGTTTCTGTGTGTGTGTGTGTGTGTGTGTGTGTGTGTGAGAGAGACTGTGTGTGAGCGTTATACAGCTTAAACGGTTATAGGTAAATTTATGAATCTTTAAACTTACAATTTGTATATGCCAGACAAGAAATCCTCCTATTTTGAAAAGAATATTCAAACCGGAAGTGCATGTTTACTCTTGTCATTTTTTACGGTTTCTGCATTAATTCAAAACCGGTTGATTTTACAGCAAAAACAGAAAGAATAAAAATTACAAATATTAATATTAAAAACATTATTCTTTTCGAAAAGTGTACCAGTAACAAGGTAATCGCCATTGAAAATTTATAATCTAAACAAAATGCGTATAAGAAAATTCAGTGCAAGCCATTGCGGATATTTTTAAATAATTATTATAGTAGCACACACCTAAATAATCAGAATATTATATTATCGATTCATCAGTGTAATTGTTCATTGTCTTTGCTTATTTAAGTTTTAAATGGTCAATTTGATGTAACTGATTTAACCGATAGCGGTAGCGCAATCGCCGTAACAAACGGAATTAAAAACAAACAATTATTGGTCGATATAATTAATGATTTTCAAAGCCAATTTCGGGATTGTTAAACTCAATAGAAAGCGTCGATTGTTTGAACGTCTGGATGCTCTTTATATAAAAGAGATGTTTAAAGTAAGAAGCGACCTCGCTTGCTGGATGATACTAAATGTATAATGTTTGCTGTTGATGTTATTGTGAAGTTTGTATGGAGGTGGAACGGCAGATGAAAGGAACTCGTGCAACAGAAGCAATAATTGGACACATGATGCGTGTGACGTAATGGCATAGTTTTGCGGGCCTGACTCCCACGGTCGCGCGCTTGCACTCACCATTGTGAATGTTATACGAATGTTCGGGCTCTCGCTCAGCAGCATCGTTTATTCACGAACAGAATATGATGTAGAAATGGTGCGGTTCGTCATTTCGTCGATAAAGCGTTCTCTCATCTGTTTACATATTTCTTTTCTATACCTGACACGACGCTCTTTCCCGCGAGAGGCGTTCGAACAACTCGTATTGTTTTGAATACCCACCGTGACGTCATTCACGACTATACACGAATACGAACGAAATTGAACAGAGCTCATCAACTGTGTAATTTCTGTACTATTATACGTCTGGGCTGGGCAGTTTTTTTCTTCTTTTTATTGCTTTAAAATTCACTGTAATAAATCTTTTCTGGGCATATGGAAAACATGTAACTAAAGCTTCGTTCGTTTGTTCCGCTCTTTTATTACAGTACATACATACATATCGGCAGGACTATTCCCATCAATGGGGTGGCAGAAAACCCCTTACATCCTTTCACATCTTGACAATCTTTTGTCATTTAAAACACACTTCATTCAAATATTAGAGTCAAGTGCTCTTACGTGTATAAAGGACGTACTCGGGACCGGGTCTTTTGGTTTAAATCCCCGCCCTCTTGTTGAATAGTTAGATTTTCTTAAAATAAATGTAGTAATTTGTTTATTGTTATCTCGTTGCGATTAAATTTAATACGTAATTAATGAGTTATTATTATTAAAGATTTATTTGCTATAATTAAATTAGATTATGGCAAATAACTCCTTCTCTCCAAATATATCCTGGTTACGGTTTTGGTTCTATAAATATTTTAGTCGAAAACTATACAATGAAAAACATTCGAAATCAATGTTCAATAACTTATAGTTATTATTTAAATATTTGAAATTTCAGAAAAATGTATCGGATATCGCCGGGATTTGAACCCAGAACCTACAAATCAGTATAGGTAATCCCGGTGAAATTCAATACAATTCTTCGAATATTTAAATAATTTAATTGTCGTAGTATTGCATTAATAGTAATATAGTAACTCTTTAGTATAGCTTAATATAACTAATAGGTATGTTAATACAAAATTTTATTAAAATAAATTTATTGCGGACGCGGTGATCGTGCGCATTCCCCTAATCACAAAGCGATACAGTCGAAATACTCTATGCTCGTTCATTGTGTTGTGTGTGCGTGTGTGTGTGTGTGTGTGTATGTATTGTTTACAAATAAAATTTCGAAGTCGCAAATGCTTAGTGGAAAGTGAGCGCGAGCCGAACCAAGATGGGGGTATTACATAATCGGATATGGGTCGGTAGTCATATGGCAATTGTATGCATACTTAGCATGTACAGCGACGCGCACAAGTTGCCGTAACACGGTTTCAATGCGAGAGCATCCTTGAGTCGAGCCGAGCCCGACTTTGTTATGTCATATTCAGTCGTTATCAAAATTTTGTTTTATGATTATTGTGCATATATAGGTACTATCAGACCAGGTACATCTACATACCATCAGAGAATATACTCGTGAACCGGCAAATTTAATATCTAACAAATGTGCACCTTCATTGAATGCTCTTGGTAAATGTTACGTTTCTTACTTGCCGAAAACAAAGGATTAAAATTAAATATTTTAGAATAAAAAAATCCATGAAAACCCCTTCCGAAGAAGTGCATAATGACTAACTAGACCTTTATAATTCTCCGCTTGTTAATATTCTTCTTTAAACTGTACCGACTATCCCCCACTTTACATTTAGGTTGCAATATATAAATTTATACTGTTAATTTTAAGTTTAGTATAGATCTGATGCTATTTGTAAAGTGAAATTTAAGAAATCTATCAATAAATAATTTGTAAAATTGATACCAAGCCCTTTATTTAATTTTTATGCAAAATATGCCTTATATATAATATACCAAACATAATTCATATCAATAATTAGAAATGGAACGATATATTGTCCTAAAGAATAGTAATTTACCGAGCAATTACCATTGTTTTAAATTAATAATCGTAACTAGCGATAGGGCGACAAATATACTCCTACAGAACATCTTCTTGTACATCTTGCTATAAATTCATAGCAATAACAATAGATAAAATGGATTATATTGTCTTAAAGTACATTCTCGAAGAATAGTAATTTATCGACAATATATGGGCGAGCGGGGCTAGTTGTTACAGAGACATGTTGTTACAAAGCAGTTTTTAAATTTCCTCCGTAAGGTAGAGTCATTTATGGCCATTTATCACATCAGTCATACAATGCTGCAGCTACCGACAATATTTTGTTGCAGCAGGCTCAATATACGTAAAGTTTAAAGCTTATTTGTGTTTTTAGCTACCAAAAGAAAATCTGATTGTCGCCGTTTAAAGTTGCTTGTGACCAACATTGTTAGAGGTAAGTGTTCGATCTTTTAGTAACAATTCTATACCAATTTGATCTATCTATGCCCAAAATAGAAACTACTTGTAATTTGTTTTAAGCATTGTAATCGGACAAAATAGCAATCGTATCAGTTGGGGCACGTTGGTAAAATTTCAAGAGGCACGTTGTTACAATGCTTTATATTTGAATAACTTGAATTATCCGAGCTTTTTTATTTTTACTTACAGAAATTATGTATCTAGTGTCTTTTTTCCGTTTTACTAATGAAGACAGCGATTAAAGTGTTTTGTTATTAAGAGTTTTTATTTAATTTTTTCATACTTTCAATAAATATTGTTAAGCTTATTATCGAAGCATATCAATAAAATATAAATTAATCTTTATTATTCTTGCTTGTTTAAGTTATGAATGTTGTAACAACGTGCCCCTGTTCCGTAGCAAGTTGCCGTGTCGAGGGGCAAGTTGTTACACTTTACACGAGGACAGAAATATATATTTTATTCATTGCCACAAACAAATAAATTGAGACTAAAATTAGGAGACACAACGCAAAGGATTAACAATGGTCATAGCTAAATGACAAGTATGTCTGACTTACTATTTTTCTAAAAGAAAATGAAATCTACTTTTTGTAACAACTAGCTCCGCCTTCACCTACTCTTCGTTTAAATTCAAAACCATAACTAGATATGAGACAGAGAATATTCACAGAGAATGGCAATTTACCGAGAATTTAGTTTTGTAGTAAATTTATAGCCATAACTAGAGTTGAGACAGGTTATATTCTCGAAAAATTATAATTTACTGGAAATATTCCCCGTAACCATAACTAGATATGAGATGGAGAATATTTGTCTGGAGAACTTTCACGAACAATGGTAATTTGTCGAGGATATATACTTGATACAGAGAATATATTCACGACTGGTAATTTACCGAGAATATTCACTTGTTTTAAATTTATGGTATTAAATGCACAACCATTTTAAATGACCAAAACCAATTTGTTTCACTTTATATATTAAGTTTTTTATTTTTGTGCTGTACTTTGACATAAATATAACTTGTGAGATTTTAAAAATATTGTATGGATGTTGCTTTAAATATATAAATAAATTTATCACATTTCATTTATACTTATTTAAATAACCAACTTAGAGTATATAATTTATAAAGTTATTCTGTATCTAATTTCTTTAAATACTTTAAAATTTCTGAGAAAGTTCTCGAGCTAATACTTAATAGCAATGCAGTGTAGTTTGATTATGTTCGGTGTGTCCATATATACCAATGTGTAACGGTGGAAGTGCATATTTCATCAGCTTAGTCAGTGAACGTATGCTAGATTTACAATTACCAAACACAGAAGTAAATGTATATGCAAGCCGGTGAAAAACAATCAATGGATAGATAGTACCAGATGCATGATGCATTTTTATATTTGATTTTGATGTATTTCCTGATCGTAACAATGACCCTTTAACCATTATTTTTTTTGTTCCCCATATTCTTTTGTCTAATTCATAATTCGCTACTCTAGTCTATTAGTTTGGCCTTGCTAATTTTCAATGTTCAATGCAAAATTTCAATTGTATGCGGAAGTTGTTCTATTGTCAAAATAAACACAATTTTAATTTGTTTTCTTTTATCATTACCTTGTATCAAAAACATATAAGCAAGTCAACATCTTACTTGATAATATATTTTTATTTCAATATGAAAATATACAAAAAGTATCCGCAATGGCTTGTACAGAATATTCCTATACACAGTTTGTTTAGATAAGAGGGATATTCAATACAAATTTGCAAGAGCTATTGAAATTTTTCTTTTTTTTTGAATTACTGCAGAAAGCTCAAAAAATTACTAGAGTACATTTTCAGTTTGAATAATTTTACCTTCAACCCTTTAGGCTGTAGAGCACAAACACGCTCACACACACACACACAAGCGCGCGCGTTCGCGCGCGAACACGCATACACACACAAACAAACAAACAAACACACACACACACACACAAACTTGAGATCGAATTTTTTCATGATTACAATTCTTACATATTACATCGTATAAGAGAGTAAAAAGTTAATTTACAACGTAAAGAATCATTGAGACATTATTCGCATGTTTTAATTCAAACCGAATAGAAAAATCAATGTAATCTTAAACATAACACGCATGAACAAGGTCAATGAAGTATCAAATTTGAAAGTAATTTTAAAATGTAATATCATGGAAAGTATAAAACAATGCAATAGTAATATATTAAGTGTTTATCACCACATTGATTTTCTGATCCCGAATCAGACTTGATTAGAGAATAGACGTATTATTAAATCCTATTCATTATGGTAACTCACGAATATAGCTTTTAGTTATCATACTTTCTCAGAATACGTAACTCTCAATGTAGAAGTCACCATAATTCATACTCCATTTGAACAAGTAGTATAGCTTGGATTAGAAAGATAAGTATTTTAAGACATAATACAAATATGCTTATCACAATCACACATGTATTAACAGTTAATATATTTAGAGCTGCAGCGTTATGTTATTTAGATATAATAGTTTGAAATAAAACGTCCTTCTTAGAGGTGTTACTTTATAGAAGTTTTGTATATTCAACTCTATCAGAACTTTAGGTTCCGTGCAAAAATTGTATATATCTACATTTTATTATTCTTCTTTGGAAAAAAAATTAATTGTGCAATTTTCATATTTTTATGAAATTAACTAGACTGTAAAATTATAAAATATGTTGACGTATTTTTACCCGTCAGTAGCAAATTTGATCAAATCTCTCATAAAAGTGTTGCAATGACACATCTTGAATATTGTTCTGCTGTTTATCGATTGTGATTCAAGAAAATTTAAAAATAATTCCTCTTGAATTCTGACATGAACCATTTGCAAGGTTCTTGTAGGTTGCACAAGAATTGTTAAATTATCCAGTATGTTTAAACTATCTGTTTAAATTACTTATCTAACATTTAAAAAAGATTCAATACATCTATTAAATTTCTCCCTATTTTTCTCATATAATTTCTACCAAAATAATACAAATCAAATCCAGATTTCACAAATTAGCGTACTAGCAAGAGAATCCGCAATGCGAGGGTGACTACTAATTTGTATTATTGAATCAGTGCATTTTTTTAAACATTCATATGCGAAAAAATAAGTAATTATTTTAATCATTAAAAAATTCGAACTTTTAAACATTTTGACCTTCTTTGAAATTTTGAAATATCTCTGAGCGTGCGTGCGTGCGGACTGGTGTGTGTGTATGTATGTGTGTGTGTGTGTGTGTGTTTGTTTGTGTGTGTGTGTGTTTGTGTGTGAGTGTGTGTGTGTGAACCCACTACAACCAAAACCTATTATTTTCGAGAAGTATTACATATTAAAATCGGAAGTGCATGTTTAGTCTGATCATTTTTGTCGGTTTCTGTAACACCTCCGAAACAGCTGCGTTACACTAAAATGAAAGATATTAATGTTTTGCACAACTTTTATTTGAAAAGTTTTACCAAAACGTGTACCAGTTACGATATAATTTGTAACTAAAATTCGTAAATTTATGTTGTCATAGTTACGAAAATATAGAACTTTATATTTAATAAATCCTATTAACTGTGTTTGTAATTATTTTCACAGGAAACAAAATAGACTAAAATAATTTGGGATTTGACATTTGACATCGATTGTGCAAAACAGATTGAGAGAAGTGTTTTAAAGGTTGGTAATATAAGTATTCAAAATATTGAATTTAATTTTTTTTTTTAAGTATTACATTTATTATTACAAATATTTGGTAATAATAATATGAATATTTGATGCGATTAGGTGTGATGATATGTCTGTATGTATGTATGTATATTTTCGTATTTTTTTAAAACATTTTATATTATCCTATCTAAAGTGATATACCTACTTCGTATAAAAAAATTCAATGTTGATATTTTAATTTAAACAAATATATTTGCATATAAGAATTGTTATTATTAAATAGAAAATAATAACGAGGTTGCAATCGTAATAGTTTATGACATTAAGTGGATAGGTGATTATTTAAATATAGGTATAATATATTAAGTTCTTAAATTGTTGGTGTCTTTTTTCTAAATATATAATAATGCGAAGCTGTCACTAACGAAAGTCAAATCTAATTTCTAATGATATTGCGTTCTGTTTTATCTCTTGTAGTGACACCATATTATCTTGTGATGTGCAAACATTATTTCAAATGACTCTTTCGCCTTTATTTTTACTTATTACAGATAAAACTAGTATGTTTATGGAAACATACATAACCGACATAGCGACGTATCTAAAGTAGCACAACGTTAATTAATAAATGACAAATGTGCTATAAAAGAACCTGAGGCGAATACCCTCACAAATAGAGTTTAACAAACATAAACCTGGCATAACATAAGAGTAGTTCTAATATGTTCTTAATATGGCTTACAATAGTACAGACACGTATTATAGTATGAAAATATTTAAAAATATTGCGTTTACTTCATATCCGTCACTTTCTTTTTTGATTTTATGTTGCATTGTACTTGCAAACAAAAATTATTTTCTATCCACTTTTCCATTTTAAGTATGAACAATTTTCGTATTTTTGTGCCATCTCTAAAAAGTAAAATGTACTTAGGCGTTTATGTAGCGGATAATAGTAAAATTATGCATTTCTCTTCAGTAAATAAACATCTGTACAATCTTTAAATAGCATTTTATTACGAAACGTTTCTTTTTATTACTTCTATTGAGTGGATATACGTATCCAAATAGTATCAACAGGAACAGTAATATATTAATTTTTCCTTATTGTTTTATTAGATGATTCTAAATTGTGATATAAATGTTAAAATATTGTTTTATCCGTCGCAATCTGCAATCAGTACCATTTCCATGCATTTCAGTTTTAGTTTCAGGTATATTTCATAAAATTAAAAAAATTCTATTGGAGAAAAATGCGTGTTTTCTTCACTAAATTTGATGCAAATTTAATATTTTAATCTTTCGTATAATAAAATTAGAATAAGAAATGTTTTTAAGTTATATTTAATAAAAAGTAAACAGGAGATTAAATGTTATCAGTGTCATATGTAAATAATATTTTTATTCAGTTTATTTCCTGTACAAAAACGCAGCGTAATTTTAACCTCGCCGTTTGGTAAAATATATCACTTATAAAGTTATACCGAAAAAAGTAAAAGTACGATAATAATTTTAAAAAAGTAGGTCGGATTCACGATGAAACAAAAGAGATATTAATGCATACAGTTTCCATACAGACGAAATCAGTTTATTTACTAAATGCTCAACTTTAATTGTACTATATTGAATGAAATGTTAAATACATGCATATATATTTAAAACACCGTAATTAGAAACCTCAGCATATACCACTATTAAAACAATCTATAAACTAATATATTGTGTCCCCAATAGTAAAGTTAAATTAACGTGTGTCCTAGCGTAATGATGGCGAACCTATGGCACACGTGCCAGAACTGAAAAGCGAGATGATTTGCTTCCGCGAATGGAGTAAGAAGTTTAGTAGCCATTCTATGTATTATGGGTAAAATTTTAATATTTTGAGAAAAAATATAAACCAGAGTGTCGAAAAATTAGGTATTCGAAACGATTATTTATTTTATGACAACAATTATCCAAAACACACTATTATTTTACAATACACCTAAAGTTTTGAAGACACCATTTCAATTGCATGAAAAAAATCTTATAGAATATCTTTGGCATGAATTAGTAATAAGAATGTGACAATTTGAAAATAAAAAATGAAAACGAACTGGAAACAATATTGAAGCAAGAATGGGCGAAAATTGTAACAAATGTCAAGATAATTAATATAATCCAGGTCCAATCAGTTACGATAAGTAACTCAATCAAAATGGTATTGCACAAAATATTAATATAATAATAAGTTTAAATATAAAAAACTATTGTGTTATTTAATTATTTATATCATTGTACGAATATTTTTGTTTTATAGTTTTAATTTGTACTTTTGTAAAAATTTACCGATAAAATAATACTAATAATAAACGATTAATGTTCAATGATATATAGCAAAAATATTTTGGTTATATGCATACAAAAAAAGATTAAATAAAACTTCAATAAAAGCGATTAGAACAGTGTACTTCGTTACATTATATCAAATATATAAATCATCTCAGTTATAATTTAAATTGTATGGTTGTTAATGTTAAATTAAACACTTTTAGAATATTTTACAAAAATATGCACGCAGGGTTAGAGTCCGGTGTTTGTAGATATTGAATTCAATGTCATAGCATCACATTTTGTGTAAGATAAATGTATAAATCAATAGTTATAATGACTGTTTGCAATCAACGATTAAAATGTATTATTTTGCAATTAAAAAATGATTAAATTATGTTTCATCAATTATATGTATGTTTTTGAGTGTATTTTGCTACAGTATTAAACAACGTTCATGAAGTTTTTCAAACTCAACAATCATAATTATTTAATTCCTTCTTCATGTTTATGTCGACATAAGTGTATCATTAACACTTGTATAAAAGATATTATTAGTTAAAATTAACAATTTTTATATGTATGTATACTACGGTAAATGTACGTTGCTGAAATTATTTGAACATTAACATCGGCTAACAATATATTATCAATTCTTTGTTTGGCAGCCATATCATTGATTACATTTGCTATATAATTCCCTTATTATTTGATTTGGGTTATAAATTAGGTTCAGTTAGTTCATTTTCGCTTCATTAGGTTAAATATCTTTGGGAAACGGTTACCATAAATTTTTAGTTAAATATTTACCAATTTTATATCCTTTCCCAGAAAATTTATATCACACAGAAAAATACATTGCTAATAATATTCTAGGTATATTAAACTTACAGCCGCATAACATATGCTATACGCGAATATTTATTTATTATTATTGGTATAAAATATTACCATAAAAAGGTGCTTAATATAACTATATTTCTATATCAGCTGAAATTTGTCGAAAATTTACTTTTCAAACATAATAAATTAATATTTTCAGTATTTACTATAGACTTATTTTCATGATAAGTTTAAGCACTTACGTCATTGATCACATTTACATGTTAGCTAAATCAATGACGTCCTGTGCATCTTTAAATACCTAATGACAGAATACTAGACTTTATACATTTTGTGTGACCCATTTTCTACTCAAATTTAAACAAGTCTAAATTGTTTTTGTATTGTTCGTGCAGATGTCATTATATTAGGGGAAACAAATAAAATAACACGTCTTTTCTACACAACGTTCTAATTTATTTTAAGGTAGAAATAGGTAAAATTATTTCTACCCTGAAACAAATAATTTGTTTCAGGGTATAAATAATTATTGGAACGTTGTAGACATTGATTTCTTTCCAATAAACCTAGCATAACTAAATTAAAGATCTTATTCTTATATGAAGATCTCTAATTTTTTTCCAAGTTACTCAATAATAAGTTAAACCTGCAATTATTCTTATAATAGGAATTTTCCTATTATTAACAATGAGCTGATTTTTAAGAGTATACTATTGCAAACGTCGACGTAAAAAAATTATCTTCTATTTATGTTCTCCTGATTTGTTGTCAATATTAGCAATAAATATTACAGAAATCATCAAATAACCAAATTTATTTTATCAATCTCATACACAATCAAGCCTTACTAAGTCATAATCAACCTTACTCAACCTAAGCTAACTTAACCTAACCTGACCTAGCATAAGCTAACCTTTCACCTTAGTTAGAAAAGCATCACTTATCATACATTAAACATATATTGGAAATATATATGTATATCACAAAATTGGCATTGTGAATAATCGAACATCAGCTCCAATATTTTGAGTCCCCATTAGCAACTTACTCATTTTATCTATAAATCTGACCCTAAATAAATCAACAAAAAAAAAGAAAATTATCTTCACTTCTCGCCTTCACAACATCTATTTGCATGATTTATTTAATCATTATGCCTATTAGATGTGTAAAACTGATTACAACCAAACGTATTTAAAAATTGTTATTGTAGTTCTTTTTACCTTGAATCTTTGACGTAATCGCGTACAAAAATGAAAGCACCCATAGCGTTTTTGAAATGAAAAAAAAAGTCCACACTAAAGTGCGATATTTATGATGTTAATTTTAGCATTGCTATTACTATTTGTTTAACATCTTTTATAGTATGCGAGTGTCCATGAAAACTGTTATCGCCTTCTAAGGCATCACGAGAAACTATAAATGTATATAAATTCGTTATATAAATAATCAAAACTTGTTTCCCTGTGTACACACGATATTGCATAAGATGTGTAACGTCTTTTGGTTTAGGTGAAAGTATATACATACATATATACATACATACATCCATATAAAAGTATATCTATAAAGTATACCGCACTATAGGCATGTAATGTACTTGTATATAGAAATATCTGCAGTGGCCCACACTGGACAAAGCAAAAATGTGATAAGTAACACTTGAAATTATAAGTTTGCATTTTTAATTGTAAAATATTGAATAATAAAATACCATAGCGTTTCAAATCACCAAACACATTTATTTATATTATTCAAAATGAATATTTCGTTATCTTAAAATGAATGTAACGGATGTTTCATTTGGGTTTTAGTTCGTATTAATTATAGTATTATTATCTAATTCTACAATGATTAATGCGTGTAATAAGTATGAAAACTCACTAGTGCATGTAAACAAGCCACATTGACTTATCCACATGCTTTCATAATTTTTAGATTTTCATAATTATACTAATTGTTATCGTAACAATTACCTAGCATTTTATTATAAATGCTATAGCTTGTAGAACCTTTAATACAGTTCTGCATAATTGGGTGGATACCTTATATATTACAATTAAATTGTAAATTAATTTATATTTATCGCATATTTTTCCAGTTTAACCATATCGTTATTTTTAATTAACATTTCGTAATTGTCGCGCACCTCGTGATAATACAAAATATGTGAACTATATCTCCACCAAACAAATAATGAGAAATTACAGGTAACTTTCTGAAAAATTGTTATAATTCAATCATAAAATATATTTGTTTAAAATTCGTAAATTTCATTTATCTGATTCTTATGTATAGTTGATTATTACTCATATTACCGATATGAATATGTAATTATAACAAAATAATATGTATAGCTTTCTAAATATGCAGTGACAGTTTGTTTTATGAATCCGTCTTATTAGCCGTTGAAACGTTCATTAATAAAAACGTGTTTCTCATGTATTTAACGTTGCAAACGTTATTGCAATGAAGCTCACTTTAACCACTGTTTATCTCGTTATTTTTGTCTTATTGCTGATTAATATGAATACCTAATTCATATTTCTAATATTATAACATAAAATAACATCTACAGTTTCCTAGACATAAAATTTAATTTGTCGCAACGGTTCGACGATCCTTAAATGAATAGCAATCTAAAACGGTTAACCGAATAAAAGTGATTTTCCTGATCATAAAATATAATTATAATATAAAATCTGTAATAAACACAGAGTAGATATTAGTCTGCAGTCTGCAAGACATATTTCTTTACAGGCGCTATAGATATATTTAAAATATGTTCATATATTATGTTTAAAATATATTGATTTATTAAATATTTGACATTGAAAATAAAAATCATATATTATTATATTCATGAACGACTGACGATGGCTACTTGGTGGCCGAAATGTATATTTCGTTTTAGCAATAAATTGTGAAGAAAAGTTGTTTTATTCTTAATATATTATTGTATCGGTAGATTCATAGACTATTTTAATTGGATTCCTATTAATATATATTAGTAATGATAGTATAGACATTATTTGTAAATATTAATAATAATGTTTGAATGGTGACAAAACTAAATAATTGCTGGATAAATTGTCTCTCATCTAATGTACACTGATAGTTTTAATTAAAATATTAATAAAAATTTTATTACTTAATTATTCAATGCAAAAAAAAATTGGTTCAATTATTTATAAAATCAGAAAAAATTGTTTAATTTTAAGAGAAATTTTGTTTTAAATTCAATGTATATTAAACAAAATATCTTGCATTGAGAGAAATGTGTCAGATATTCACATATTTCTAGTAAGACACACTGTGTGGTTAATTATAATTATATTTGTATAATTATCCCAAAATACTTTTCTCAGTATGTACTAATTATTAATTTAGTGATAACACATAATTTTTCTATCATACTTACATGATTTACCATGTAAGCTCATGATATGATGTTAAACAATATGATGACACTTATCGATAGCAAATATCGAAAAAATTAATTTATTCATTTATTTAAACAATACCTTTACAGCACAACGAAGTTTGAATAAAATACGCAGTCGTGGGCAGTAGGTACTTAAAATTATTGCTACATTATTTTATAACAGAACGCTACAATAGAAAATTTTACACGGTAAATATTACATAACAAAGATGAAAATAAATTCTATCGAATTTCATATGACGGTTCGTTATTATGACATGGAGAGTGAAAGTATTTCAACACATCTTTCTTTTTATTCTGAATTTCACAAACAATCTGCTCTACACGAGTTCATTCCAATAGTTGACTACATAATATTTATTTATCACAATAATATATTTTGAGAACTGTTAAACATCTATAAAAAAATATATTTGGTGATTTTGTCTATTAAAAAAACAAGCGTTGGTGCAAGCGTCAGTTCTCAATACCATACTGCGTATTTTTTAAATAAATTGTTTGGGTAGTATATAAAATATAAATAACAAAAAATTTGGGATAAACGTCATAAACCGCATTGAAACAATTGATAGAACAGCACTATTTAATCCTCTATGCGCTTACATAATTTGGATTAAACAGACATAGAATATGTACTTCTGTTTTTTTAGCTAAACAGTGATGATAAAAATCTCTAATTTCAGTTTATAGTATAGGCAATTTCTCCCATTTCTACCATTATCAAAATGAGATGTTGCCACACTGTTTTGGAAAATGGGAGACAATATTATTCACTCCATCTACAACTTAATAGTAGTTAAAATAATAATAATAATTATCTAGATTATCTGAAGTGAACTGCAATTTGGCATTTGGTGTAAAAAAATACAATGATTATTTAAAATATGAACTGTACATGCATAGGCATTTTTACAATGCACACAAAACTCTCTTTCTACAATTTAAAACAATTTGAAACGATGATACTTCCTATTTTTTTCCAGCATGACAAGTAGAACTGCAAATATATATAATTGAGTTTGTCATGCAATAACTTTTTTATATTTGGACACTCAAATTCAGGAATATTGTATCCAAGGATAAATCATCATTATGTCGAGTAAGTCAAATATTATAACATTTAAATACTGTAAACGTTTGTCAAAAATAGAGCATAAATAAGAGAATTAAAACATATGGTTAATATACGCCATTTAACAGAAACATTTCTACTATTTAAAATGCTAGTAATTTTTTATCACAATGATAACAATTGATAAAATTTTTTCAGTTTTTTTTCATTTAAACGTGTGTTTAATATAGCTTATTATACAATATAAACAATATATAAACATGAAAATAATGAAAACAAAACCATTTCCACTCCCTAACGAACTTTTGCAATTTATAGTTCATAAAAACGATTTTCTTTCTTGGCTCGTCGTACGTAGTTCCGAAAAGTATTCGCTCGTGTGTCTCAAAGTATCTCGGATTAAAAATATTCTATTTTCGCCCTGAGTCAAAAAATTTATAAAATTTTACTCTTTATTACCGGAATAATTGGCCCCTCAAAAAGGAGCGACCTAATATTTAGATTATTCGAAAATACGAATGCAATCGTTTTTTTTTTTAATAGTTGTTATTAAAACTAGTGGAAAATATTCTACATAACTTAATTAACTATAATTAACAGCAATCGTTGGCTATGCACTAAACAACTACAATTTCATAAAAAGATCAAAATGATAATTGCAAAATCTCAAAATAATAACACTAAAGAACACCAGTCATAAACTAGAGTGAAAAACACAGAAAATTGTGCTACTTTAGACAAAATTAAAGTACAAGCGCTAAATACCAACTCAATAAAGCAATAAATCAAAAAAAGTGTATTTATTTGCAAAATTATGCTACATAGTACATACTAATTATTAAATAAATATAATATTTATAAAGAGTTTTCCTTACGTAATGACTAACACCTATATTTAGGCAACTACGAGTACTTTATACGAAGTGGAACGATTTGATGAAATGATGCTTCTAATTTTCGTTACGGGAAATGGAATTACATTTTATAAATTCATATATATTTGACCGTACAACTAATGATAACTACATATAGGTTCTGTAAAGCAGCATGATCTAGATACAAAACGAATTTGGTGATTGCCAGTGTTATTCGGCCTCGATTTTAACTATGCCTTTTAAATTTCATTACATTAACATAATCACATGAGAAACATTTATTTTCGAATAATTGTATTTTTTTTGTCTTTCTACAGAATAAACGAATAACAATAATAAAATGGCTTGTTCATGTATTTTGATAGTGGCCATATAATATTCATTATTTTACTAGAGGCCAAGCATATTAGATCCTATCTGAAGGTGAACACTCGAAAAGAGTTACATAACTCACAAAAATATATAGAAATGGCTGTTTGTAAATGGAATATAGGTCTCGTACAAGGCCATACCACATTATCCCTCAGATGGCAGTATTTTATTAAATTGTCAGTATTTTATTTGGTTTATGCTCATTAATAAAGTTATGAATAATGTATAATAAATTTTATTTGATGATTAAATATTTATTTTCGGTTAGTAGAATATTTATTTTTATCAGTAAAATATAAGTTTTTTATTTGTAATGGGACATATCCTAATAGGGAAACTTACGAGATATACTGCCTTTATTTTTAATGAAGTAATATAATAATCGTAATTCAAAATATAACAATTTATATATAAATTGAAATTAAATATTTTGTATGCTTAAGAAATTCAAAAATAAATTTAGTTCGGTTAGATAATTAAAACATAATATCAATATATGTTGTTTATTCTTATTATATGGAATAATTATTAAATATAAATAAAACGTCATTATACCAAAAAAAGGAATAAAGAAAGAAATAATCAACATTACAAATACTAATGTGTTAATTTTCAAGAAAAAATCAATTTAAGACGCAATCCCAGTTTTGTCGAACTATATCGATCGAAATATAAATATAATCAAGAAAGTCATAATAAAAACCGGTTTTTGCTACATCAAATCGTTTATAAAAAAGAGAAAAACTATAATCATTGTCATAAAATCATTATTTGATCATTAATATTGACTTATTGCTTCAGTATAATTAATTTATATTATATACTGACATATTTATATAGGTATATAAATATTGAAAGAAATTGGAATTTATTTTTTAATTTTGTCTATGACCACAGTTGTGTTTCATATTTGCATCTCGTAGATCCGATGTAACACGAAATAATAATTTAAATTTAAAAACTAAATTCTGTTGAGCGACAGCATAGACTAAAAATGACTATCTGGAATTTAAAATCAATCAATGAATTTTATCGCCTATTTTAAATATTCGAATCACATAATCTACTAAATATTCAAGTTCATACTCGCTTCAGTTTCTTAGAAAACGAAAGATTAATCGACGTCTTTTTGAGTTGTAATTTAATTTATAATTCTCTTCATGCTTAAAATCAACGTAAACAGAATGAGCATATAATATTCGTGTAATGCATGCTTTTCGTGTTGGTGCAAACATGTTTATTACTTATGTGCGCTTGTGTACTACTGGCTGTGTAATTGCATATGTGTGCGAGTGTTTAGTATTAGTATGTGCTTTACTATACATGTTGTGCTATTACATTGACCTCGATTTACTTTCACTGCTGTTGACCAAGATAAAGTTCATTTCAGACGCGGATAGATCGCATATATAATATGAAGCTTGATATAAATCAACATTGGTGATGATAGCTCCTATTAGAAACAAAACAAACATAAGATTTTATTGAAAATTCTTTCAAATCCTAAAAATTAAAGCGTTGTAATATTTATGATATAAATTAAATTGAATTCTGTATTTGGAAAATGTAAATTCTTTCAAATCTGGCACCTATATGTCTCGGGTTCTTTCTATCTTTCCTATATCCCATATTTTATCATACATAAATATTTTTAATGTCTCAATTTCATCTGAAAATAAAATTTTACTCAAGGTGTGTGTATAGATTAAATGGAGAAAAGGTTTTAGAATATGACCACGGAAACAATTGACTACTATCCTATTCATAGGGTGTCATGCTGTATTTAATATTTTTTTTTATATTTTGACGAACAGTACTGACAAAACACATTCTTCCAGTTGAAAATAAAATTATTCTATATATATATTTAAGTCTAATAAACGCATAATTAATAAGCCAATAAACTAATATTTAAAAATCTATGCAAACTAGTTTTAAGTTTAAGTGGATTAATTGATGGTATGAGATTTTATTGAAATTATAAATCGTTTGATCCTCATTCTGCTTATGAAAGGTTTATTCTTTATATTATGTACTTGTATGTAGTAGTTCTTCTATTATACGATTAGCCACACATTATTCTGATATTCAAATTTTGAAGGGTTCTTGTATGGCCGATGAAAGATTCATATTTAAGCAATTAAAACAAAAATTATACTTTAAAACTTTTCAATGCTTGTTATATTACCCAAAGTGCTCGAACTTCTGGACGCGATTTGAGTTATGCTAGGGTTATTCTTTCTGAAAATATATGCATTGGCTTGCATACTTATACGTATTTTGTTTAGATAAAAGGGATATTTAAATACAAATCATACTTTTATTATTTTACTAATTCATAATATTTTACTCACCTATGAAACACTCTTCCTAAATATATTTCTTATAATAGATATTATATGTCAAATTCCAAATGAATTGAGTCTATTTTACTTTTCTGTCAAGCAATTGACAGGCATAGTATTTTATGTGAATATAAATAAAATAAAAACTATTTTTTATAATTAAATTAAAGTTACCCGACCCTTTGTCAAAAAAAAATTCAAACAAAAGTTGTGCGACATATCAATATCTCTAATTTTTGCTGTAAGTGCAGCTGTTTTGGTGATATTGCAGATACTGCTAAAAACGACTGAAGTAAACAAGCATTTCCGGTTTGAATTTTTTTTTCAACAATGGAAGATTTTCTTGCAAGGCAAATAAAAATAGTAAATTTAAAGTTTCATAATTTTATCTTCAACCGTTTAGGCGGTAGAGCACTCGCACACACATAGTCGCACACGTTATTCCAAGTCAATTTAGATTCAGGGAAGGACAAAAGGTATATTTCTAATAAAATCTCGAGAATTTTCTCATGATTGCAATACTTACATTTTTCCAAAAACTACTAATGCGTAATTTAAATTTGTGAAAAATATGAATAAGTCTCAGATTAACTAACAGTATATTAAAATTACGGATTAAAAATACAATACGTTGTAATAATAGAGTATTTAGTTTACTCGTTTTCTGTGTCTATCTGTATATGAAATTCAACACTTTTAACGTTTGAGGGTTGTTTCCAACTTTTCAAAGTATAATATTGAAGCAAAATTATAATCTGTTAATTCTTTAATCCCCTTAAATCCGATTTTAAGTAATAGTTATTGGTTTTTAAATATACTTACAACTTATTCCCAGGATTAATTAAAGACATTCAAAGGATTTTTATCAGCGAATAATAACAGATATACGAATGAACTTTCCACATATACACATTTATTCCATATTTAAGATTTTCGAGGTCCCACTTTTCAGTAATGCAGCAATTAATTTTTAGTAACTAAAATATAATTTTAGCAATTACTAAAATTTTTTGATGGCTATATTATTCTTTCTAAGAGTGGATATGATGCAATATGTGGTGGCTCTCAATAATATCTTATTGACCCTTTTACTCCTAGTTAGACGTCTGAGCATAGCCTAGCCAGTTAATGCATTAGTAATTTTCCATAATTCCATCATGGCTCATTTCAATTGCTGGAATACAACTAGATTATTGTCAAAAGAATATATGTTTCATGTGTCTTAATCATACTAATAAATAAAGATTTTCTCATGCTCAGACCTAACTCATAAGTAGTAATAATATTAATACCTATACTATTTTATAGGTGTATTACAAAGGATTACTACGTATTTGTTAATAGTGTTTTTCACATTTTTAACTTTTCACTAGCTTCATAGCATTCATTAGAATTACTATAAATGATTTTTTTTATTTAGTCGTATATTTAATAATATTAGGCAGATCCCAAGCCATTCTTTGTAAATAATTGAAGCTTGAAGTAGAAGAAAATTAATTATTCCTCTTTACATAAATCAAATCTGACTTAAAACTTTGGAGCTCAATATAAAATATAAATGTTAATAAGAAATTAATAATCTGATCTACATTAACGGTAAACATTACACAGTATGTACATTCAACAATTTTTAGCGCTCCAATTTCTACACTAAATTCATATTTATATTAGATTGTCACAAATAAGATAAATGCTAATTATGTAACATACACAGTTGTATATTCAATCCGTTTTAATGCATTTATAAGTTTTAGTATCCTGTAGAGTAATAATTTTTTCCAATAAATATTACGAGTCATAATACATTTTCGCAATAAAACATTCACTATGGTTTTAAGCATATTTTATTATAAATAAAATATTTTATTCTAACAAGGAGGTATACATAATTGGAATGAAGAGGTAATTAATAATAGATTGTTGTAAAAAAATATATTCAGGGTGCCAATTCTTGTTACTGCTACTATACTGAAATTATAAGTCAAAGTTTACAAATAAAAGTTGTTCGCATGATTTTATATATTCATTGGGAAAATAAACCTATACTGAAGTAATACTAAATTTCCATCCACTTTTAATTCATCTACAACTACATAAGGCTATCTTTTTTTATCGAGTTTAGTCTTGGTCTAAAATTAAACGCACATTTGCACATTGGTAAAAAGGATATGTATACAATAATAAAAAGTGGTCAATTTGACCAATTTCCCCAGAAATGATATTATATATTTATGTTTTAACATATTATATAGAATAGAATTGCTGTAAAAAAAGTCAAATTTTAATTTGTTGCTAATATTTTAATATAAATGAAAACGCACAAATAAACGCGTTTTTTTACCTTCTTTAGAAAAAAGTAAGCGATGAAAGTTATCTTAGAACAAACTACAAGTGGGAAAGTTGTTCCTTGATGTGTAAGGAATAATTTTGGAAAATTTACAGCTCAAAATATTATATAATTGCCAGAGTTACGGGTATTTGTTAATACTCGCGCTTCGGGAAGAAATTCACGGGAAAAGTCGCGCGACGCGGCTACCGGCCCACTTTTCGGTATTTTTTCTGACCAGAATACAGATTCACGCGCATGTCCCATTATTGTTTCCAGACCCTCAATTGTTGTAATTTGTTTTTACTTTCTTATGCGCAGTATAAGTAAGTATTGTAATCATTAAAAATTTCGATCTCGAGATTTTAACGGAAATAAATCCTTTTGACTTTCCTTAAATCGAGATTATTTTCGGGATGACGTCTGTCTGTGTGTGTGTTTTTAAACATAAGATTTGTATATGCCTGACAAGAAAACCTCCTATTTTTGAAAAGAATATTGTAACCGGAAGTGTTTACTCCTGTAATTTTTTGAATTTTCTGCCGTAATTCAAAAACGGTAGTACAAAAAATTCATGTAGAATGAAATAAAGAGAGATTAATATTTCGCATAACATTTATTTGAAAATATTTTTCAAAAAAGGTACTGGCCACAAAAAAATGGCAGCTGAAGTTTGTTCATATATTATTTATTTCACTTAAATCCTTTCAATTATGCTTGTCAATTGTTCTCCATTTAGAGACTTAAAGATTTTCAATATTTTCAAATTTTTCGAAATTTTGAATGTTTTCAATTTTTTTCAATTCTAACGACTTAACCAAAATCATGTAAGAAAGTTCAGACATTGAAATGTTTTTTAAACAGTAACATATCTTTTATAATATAAAGTTATTTCAAATCAGTCTCTCCCGAACTAGCATACAGTAAGGTTGTGAAACTAATTAAACTCGCCCGTGCGGAATTAAACTGTTCAACTATATTTACCTATACAAAAATATTAATAATAACAAACCAAAAATCGTATTAATATAGTGATATACACGGGATCCCTCTATGAAAAAGAGGGAACCCCTGCAATTTGTCCTTAAATCAGCTTTGATACAAGCCGGCGAAGATACCAACATGCTGGAATCAACAGACGATGAAGAACCTGAGACACGGAAAAGAAAACCGGCCTCCGAATTAGACCAAATAACAAAGAGGTATCAAATAGACAATACCCTTCTATCCCAAAACAGATTCTTCGCTCTTCAAAACGATGTACCCACTCCTGGAAGCAGTACAAGCCAAGTACAACAGGTAGACCAACCAAAACCTAATATCCCACCAATATTTCTTAACGATGTCAACAACTACCAAGAAATTATAACTGACATTAAATCCATCCTCAAAAGTAATTTCACTACAAAACAAAATGGACCAAATTCTATTAAAATAAATACCACAACAATTAACGACTACAGACATCTTACTGCATTCTATGATGCACAAAATCTAAAGTTTTACACTTTCAGTGCAACGATAGATAAAAAAATCTCAGTAATTATCAGAAATGTCCCATATTCGCTCACTGAAGAAGAAATAAAAACAGAATTGACCGAAAAATATCCAGTACTACGAGTCACGAGATTAACGAATAGGGAAAAAAAAATTACACCAATCGTTGCTGTTGAATTGGAAAAAACGGAAAACGCATTGGATATAATCAAACTAACACATTTAAACTATGCAATTGTAACAGTTGAACCGCGCCACAAGAGCCAAAACATCCCTCAATGCACCAGATGTCAAAACTATGGCCACACAAAAAATTTCTGCCGTATGGACCCAAAATGCCACAAATGCGCGGGAAATCACCACTTCAGCAAATGCACCAAAAGTAAAAGCGAACCACCACGATGCGTCAACTGCAATGAAGAGCACCCGGCCAACTACAGGGGATGTAAACACTATAAATAAATTAAAGAGAAGATTAAAAACCGCCAACAAATGAATACCGCCAGAAAAGACAATAATACAACAGAAAAGCAAAAACCAAACCAACAACCTACACAACAATCAAATCAACAAAACAACCAACAAAATAAAACCTATACAACAAACAAAAATACATATGCCTCACATTTCCACAAAAAACCTCAAGAAACGCAAAATCCCCCAACAGAAATCAACCAATCAACCTCATGCCTTATTGATATCATCCTAGAACTAATTAAACCTCATTTTGAAACCATAAAATCCTTCCTCACAAATATATGAGCAGCCTTTTTCAAATAAAAATGGAGCTCGCTCTTAACACGAAACATTTCAAAATACTCAACTGGAACGCAGACGGAATCAAATCAAAGCGAGCCATTACTATCGACTTCCTACAACGGCACAATATTGACATCGCTTGCATCTCTGAAACTCATCTTATCACAACTGAAAATATTAAATTCCCACAATACAAAATATACCGTTCAGACCGAGAAGCACCATGGGCCTCAGGTGGAGTTGCAATTATAATCAAAAGCAAAATAAAACATCACGAACTCCCCCCCCCTACAATTGCAAACACTAGAAGCTATAGCAATAGAAATATTTCTACATAATAACTTAGTGATTAAAACTGTAGCAGCATATCAAGCACCTAACCGAAGAATAATCGAACAAGACATCGCAACAATATTTAACAGCAACAAACCGACTATATTATTAGGAGACCTCAATTCCAAAAGACAGCAATGGGGATGCCGAAAAAATAACCCAAATGGAACGAGACTACAATAAATCCTCAATAATCTGAATATTCACCTATCAGCACCCAACGAACCAACACATTACCCCTACCGCACTACTCATACACCCGATATTCTTGACGTAATGTTACAAAAAAACTTCACATCGCCAGTTGCACAACAAGTGCTCTGTGAGCTCGACTCCGACCATCTCCCAGTAGTAATCACTTTCAACAAAGAACCAGCAGCCATTCCAATAAATAATAAAACCATTAATGGAAAAATTGACTGGGAAATATTTAAAAATGAAATAAATAAAACGCTAACACCACCTTATGCTTTAAAATCTACAATAGAAGTAGACAACGCAATCGAGACGTACACAACATCAATTATAAAAGCGGCACAAACATCAACAAGGAAAATGCAACACACAAGATGTAACACAAACTACACTGCTCCATACATTTTACAGATTATTAAACAAAAGCACAAAGCAAGGCGATTGTGGCAAAGGACACGAAACGTAAGATACAAAAGGGAACTGAACCAACTAACCCACAAAGTATTTCTCGAACTTGAAAAATACAGGATAAACCAATACCGCAAGTACTTGACAGAAATTAACCCTGGCGATACACAGATGTGGCAAGCAACCAAACGGATCCTAAGAAAACATACAATTATACCACCACTGAACATAGGCACTAACATATACACCAGCGATGAAGAGAAAAGCAATGCATTCGCAGACTTCTTTGAAAATGCATTCTCACTTAATACCAATACAAATACACCGGAAAACTGCAATGAACCAATAAATATCCCATCACAAGTATCAATAATATATCCAGCTGAACTAAAAACACAAATTAACAAGTTAAAGAACAAAAAATCCCCTGGCCACGATAATCTTCCAAACGTCATACTCAAAAACCTTCCCAGAAAAGCCCTATCCTACCTTGCCAGCATAATGAACTACTGTTTAACAAATGGTTACTTTCCAAAAACCTGGAAGCATGCAAAAATTATAATCTTCAATAAACCTGGAAAAGACAAAAGCTTACCTTCAAGTTACAGACCAATTAGCCTCCTTCCGAACCTATCCAAATTATTTGAAAAAATCATAAAAGACAGGCTAGATTTTTTCCTAAACCAAAACAATATAATCCCTCCTCATCAATTTGGTTTCCGGCGGGAGCATTCTACAAACCACCAATTACTGCGTCTGACTGAAATCATTACCAGAGGCTTCGAAAGAAAGCAATGCACAGTAGCAGTCTTTCTCGACGTACAACAAGCCTTCGATAAAGTATGGCACGAAGGACAATTAAAAAAATTAAAAAGCATAAATCCTCCACCTTACCTTTATTTTATTATAAAATCATTTCTAAACAAAAGAACGTTTGAAATGTCTGTTAACAATGCAAAATCTACTACAAGAGACATCACCGCTGGAGTACCGCAAGGCTCGATCCTCGGACCCACACTTTTCAACATATATATGCATGACATACCCACCTTCGAAGAAACTACTCTCGCAATGTTTGCAGACGATACGGCAATCTTGTCACAGCACCCATCGGCAGACACAGCAAGAAACAACACACAATCGGCAATAGATACACTTTCACCCTGGCTCCACAAATGGAAGATAACCCTAAATCCAACGAAATGCGAAGCAAAAATCTTTAGTCTAAAAATACAACGAGATCCAACAAACATTAATATTAATAACATCAATATACCATGGAACCCTGGAGATCAAACCGTAAAATACCTGGGAATTCACCTAGATCGACGCCTCACCTGGAGCGCACACATACGAAACAAAATACTAGAAGCAAATAAGCGACTAGGCATGCTTTACTCCATTATAAATAGGAAATCATCTTTACGTACAGAATGTACAAAACTAATTTACACCTCCATTCTACGTCCTATTCTGATGTATGCATGCCCAATTTGGGGAACAGCTACAAAGACTCACATAAAAAAAATACAGAGCTTCCAGAACAAAGTACTCAGAATAGCTGTGAATGCCCCCTGGTTTATTCGTAACTCACAATTACATCGGGAACTAGGTATAAATACAATCAGCCAACAAATCGCGAAAACAGCAAAGAACTTTCTCGAAAAACTGCCTGCCTGCACTAGTGCAGAATACTACAGCCTAGGAAAACGTTCTAAAACAACAAGACTAAGAAAACGGTTACCACAGGATATATAATTAGCCCCGCAGAAAGTGATAGTGACAACACATAAACTATTAGTACCTAGCCAACAGGGATTATTGCCCCTGACCGCCGCCCGATAACGTCATCAATACCATGATAAAACATACACTGTTGAACTGGTAACATATATAACATAAAAAAAAAAAAGTTATTTCAAATTGAGTATATACGAAGTTAAGTAAAAAAAAATTATTTTAATAAAATACAATTATTAATCGATCTTCGCACTAGATTCAAAAATAATTATTATGCACATAACGATTAATTTCAAGGTTAATATTATAATTCTTTAAATAAATTCTATTACGTAACCATGTGTATAATAATAATATACGTTGATAAGAAGTAATATTGCTGCAGTAAATTAGTTTCAGATTCAATTATTAAAATTACAACATTAACTATCTTACTATCTGGGCTTATAATATTTCAATTTATTAAGAAATGTTATTAAATACGTGAAGAACACAAACTATAACAACTAAATTATAAATCACCACTTACTGTGTTAGTGTAAAATGTCGAAACACCTAAAATTTAAATCTAATTCAATTCTTAGGGAAAAAGTAAAAGTTGTATTACAGAATATTTTTATTGGTGCCGAAAGAAATTAGTATTGAAATATTTGCTAAAATGTATTTATTGATTCAGAAATCGTTTTTTTTTTTTAATATTAAATTCTTTTATAAATAATACAACGATATATACTTACTTTTATTAAATAAATAATAATTTTTAGAACATCTTTTTCATTTTGATACTTTATTAGATATACAACCTACACGCTCTACCAATCCGAAGAAATCACGACGTTTGCATCTAATAAATGTAAATATTTATTTAAATTTGAGTTATTAGAATAAAGTAATGTGTGTAAGTAAAGTAAATACATACGTTGCGATTATAAACAAATCAATGGTGATCAACATGCCAACAAAGAAAGTCCGCTAGACTAATTTCACGCATTTCTTTTGCATTCATAGTTATGCAAACTTAATACAATACATATGTATGTATATACATATGCATTTTTTAAATACAAATATAAATTACAGTTCGATATGTTTTTTTTTTGTCTAAATGCTTTCCTGTATTAAATCGAGTAGCATTCAATTATATAGAATTATACATGATGATTTTCTGGATATTGGACCTGTAAATTATACTTTAAAAATAAGGATATACTATATAATCCAATTATTTTCTTATGAGAACGCAATAGATCCATCTATCAGCAAGGGCAAACAAATGTAAGTGAACTTAAAAATTGTTAACTTTGTTTTCGATGTTTTGTTTTTAATAACTTTTCAAATTTACTTACCATACTTTTCAAATAGATTCCAATTTCATATATAATTGAAAGTGTCTTGATAAAGTTATCTTGGTGGCTAAGCTATTTATATTATATGAAATAATTGTCGTTTCATTTGACTGACTGAAGAATCTGTAAATGATTAAAATAAGCTCGACGAATGGGATAGGCTTTGGCATGTATATGAAGAGTAAATAACAAAAACCAACATATTCGGAATACATTACAGTAGGAAAAATTAAGATGTGGAAATTTGTTGTCCTTTTTCATGAGCATAACTGAAGATGGCTATTGAAGTTGTAAAACGCTAGATTCGGATAATTTGAGGAAAGATAATATGTATACTTAAATCACAATAAATATATTATAAACATTAATTTTATTAAACACCTTTGATTATTTAATGCTGTTTTCACAAATAATTAAAATTTGACATGCATAATATAGTTATAACTAGTATTTTGATCCCATCAAATATCTTCTAAATTAATTTACATAAATTTTTAGCTATAAGATCCGTGCAGACATCTGCACAAACATTATTTTATTAAAACAAAAAAACAATTTAACACATCTGGTCAATTTATTATGGGTAAAAGAGTTTATATTCATTTTAAATGACATTTCAAAATAAAACTATCGTCTTTTAGGCATTTGTATATGCAAAATTTCATGTCTATAAATTGTGACTTGGTATTTCAAAATGTGAAAATAGTAAAATTTGAATTAATTGAGCAATAGACATATTTAAAAATTCAACTGGTATTAACTTAGAAGATTATGCCTGTGAATTTGTAACTGTTTCAGAATTATAGAAAAGAAGAATTATAGGCAAGAAACACAAACTAACAAGTAAACAAAGTTTTTATCAAAATTTTAAAATATACGGAATTACATCCGAGTATGCTAATGATCAAATAATACAATTGTTTATGTTTAAATTACGAATAGGTTTTTATTTGCATTCATTAAAAGAATTATTTAGTTCACAATGTACAAACATGAAAAATACAATAGATTCTTTTGAAACAAACCAAATGTTAAATGATACGTTATTCATGGAAAGAATAAAATTTTTGCCCAACAAAAACACTTTCTTTCTGTTCGAATTTTACTACACACACATATATATATATATATATATATATATATATATATATATATATATATATATATATATATATATATATATATATATATATTTATTCTGCCAGTTCAGCGTAAATTGCAACCGACTACGAATTTGCTCATACATACATAGTACTTCAGTTTCCAAATATGATTAAGCTACGACCTGATGCGTAGAACTCAATGGATTTTTAAATGATTGTTACGTTGTTTAAGAATTATAAATTTCGAGTGGCACATAAGATTGGAATACTTCGAAATATATAAGAAAATAAAACAAAATAATAAAATATTTCAAACTAATCTTACCAATCCTAACAATACGAAAAAAATGTTTTTCTTTTTGAAGTATGCAAGACATATGAGATACTTAAAGTAAAACCAATAATCGGTTTATAATTTACAGACAAATTGATACAGAAATCTATGTTTAACAGATTTGATTGTACGTGCTGGTGCCATAAAAATACAATAACTATTTCATGGTGTTACGAACGTGTTTAATAGAATTATAAATACATTATGTGAGTTTATATAAGATTGTATCCAAGAGCATCTCATTTAATATTTATTCGCTTTCAGAAGTTACTAATATATCCTGAGGGTATCGTTTCCTCAGTTTACGGTTCCATGTTTAGATGGTCAAATTGTAGAATAAAATAAAAAGTATATTAAGTAGTCAGTTCTTTCAGAATAATACGCTGGTGATTATTCTTTCCGTGAATAACTTCAATCTTTTTAATTCTTTAACAAATATAGCTTAACGGCATATATTAATAAATTAATAACTTTTAATTGTTTAAAAACACACTGATTCGATTGAATTGATGTTAATTAATTTCATCTTCCCACAAACAATTATCTAAGCTTACCTGTCATGTTTTAAAGTCGTACTTAACGTATATTAACCTTGAGCTGTATTTGTTCTAGAATACAGACTCATAAATGTTATTATTAATACAATTACACGCTGTTTTAATTGGCCTATTAAAGAACCAGTGATAATAGTTCATTTTTCCAATTGTCGTATAGACGATAACAAGTAATTCACAAAGTTAAGTTACATAAACAAAATTTTAAAAATATTTTTTTAAATGAATATAATCGATCAAAAAAATTATACGTACCAAAAAAAAAATTCCAGCTTACATCAAAAATAGATATTATTTACTAAACATAAACTTATAATATAAACAAAATATAAGTGTTACTCTTTATCACAAATATTAAATATATATTTTTCACACCAAATTTTTGTTAGTTTTGATTTTGACACATACTATCTGTTTTGTATTAAGATATTTACGTAAAATAAAAAAAAAACGCTGTTCTTGTTGAAATGTGGTAGTGTGTTGAAATATAACATGAATCAGAATAATCGAATATAATACAAGTTTGAATAATTAATGGTTTGACAATTTTTAAAAACCGTACTATATTTTGAATATGTAGTATATATGGCGAAAGTTGTCTTGCAAAATATGTCACTACAACTACGAGCTCTTTGAAAATAATGTAAGAGTTGAAAAATTGAATAAACATGTGGCTTGTAAGAGTAGTTAGAGCCGGATTCCTTCCAACAGAAATGTGCCGTATGCATGCAATAATCTTTAGTTGTTCTCTATTTTTAAATTGTTGAGCGTAAATATTGTGTTTCAGAATAGTGATGTTTCCAGATATGAGAAAAAAAAACATTCCGCGGTCTATATTCGCACCTTTTTAATTTTAAATAATATTTGAAAAAAGTGAAAGTGGAGATAAACCATAAGAAACATTGATTAATTGTTAATATATTGGAATAATGAAATTTAAAGGAAAATTTATGACATTTGGAATCCATAATCAACGTTTTAAATAGTAGAAATATATGATTTTTACATGGTGAAGAATGCGCGTTTTCTGTAGCATTTTTTTTTCGATTTTATTTATAAATTGTAAGCCACTCCTGTTTTTCTATGAAACACTATGTCATATTTTTTATATTTGCAAAACCTACTATGCCATAAGCAATGTCATTTTTTGAAGATAATTTATCTCAGTATTTATTTTTGAGCAATACTTTTAATCATAATCTTACATTCATTGTAAATGCATCAATGGTATAAACTAATACCTATATTTCATTTCGCCAGAGATAATCAAATCTTATCACCAAGTACAGACATATAGAATAGAATTTAACTATTTAGAAAAACATTAAATATAAATTATTAGTTTTATAAACATTTCATCAAATGTTGAGTGCATTAACACTAAATAAAATGAATATGTTATAAAATAAACCAAATGCTAAATTAAAATCGTAGAGTTGGATAGGGTAAATATTTGTTTTGATTTATGAAGATTGTAGCACATATTGAGAAAAATATATATTGGTATTTCAAATAAGGTTTCTCTTATTCTCGCAATGTTTTTGTTAGCAGTTTGTTTGGTGGAATGGCACATTAAAATATTGAAATTTTCAACACTATAATTTTGAATAGTGAAGGTGCTGTTTATTTGATAAAATTGTAGTAAAATTGAAAGTTTGATCGTTGAGTGACTGAATTGATCATTGATTTAGATTATATTTGGAATTTCACGTATTAAAATTACGGCACTTTCTAAAAATCCGGCCCTGAATAAATTACCTATGCGGTAATAATTTATTACAAAGTTTAATAGTAAAAATATTAGAAAATTACATACATGCAGTTAGATAGAAGTACAGATAGATAACATATTAAGAAACATACTACATAGTAGGATACAATATTTAACAGATGCTTTTTCATGGTTTATAATTTTTTTCATTTTTTTGTTTGTGGTTTAAAAAAATTTTTGATTTTTATTTTCGCGCTACAAGGATACCCATCAAAACAAATTTCTATTATATGTGCCAAATGAATGAATAGTTTCTACTTTATGTTTAAATCAGTATTTCGTTTATATTTAACATCACCTATTGAGTTAACACTTACACTATGCATCCTGTAATTTGGCAATCTCATACAAATATATAATAAAAGTATATAAAACTTAGATAGCATGATAAAAAAACACTCACCTGGAAGCCACCTCAGGCGACTCGATTTGTTATGTTCATTAATTCAACAAAAATAACTATTCTATGTAACTATGAACAAGGTCACATCGTACTCAATTTTTTTTATATCGTTTCAAAAATTTCCTAATTCAGTTTTACTTTATTTCATTTCGTTTATAGAGTAATAAATATTATTAGATAAGTGTTCTGAATTGATTGATAATTTTGTTTCGTAAAACTGCTAAAATACAAGAAATAATTTGTCCGTTTGACAACATATTAAAATACGAACTCAATTAAAAATAAATTTGTTAAATGATTTAATAATACAAGCGGTCATATTGAATTGATACCCAAACTCTAAATATTTTTATTAATTATGTAATATACTATTAAAATTAATTTTATTGTTCCAAATTGTACATATTTATAAATATGAATTTTTAAAGATTCACGGTAATGCAAAATAATTAAAAATTGAGCGCAATAAACTAATTCGTAGCGTGGCGATATATTTACCGCGTAACTAGTGTTGACGCGAGTTTTATAACAAATAAGAAATTTTAATTGCAAATAATAAAAGAAACGTATTCAAGGGAACAAATGCGAAAAATACTAATTAAATTACAATCTAATTGTAATATTAGTAAATATGTTGATATACCATTTAATGATAGTAGGTATTAATCTATTACTTTCTCATTTGAAATGCAACAGAAGGTAAACGATTGATTTTTAGAACTACAAAGGCTTTAATAATTTCGATATCAAATATATGTTGCCTTGGAAATTTGAATAGCATATACAAAGAGTGTAACAAGTACATCAAAAAAGTACATATACTCAATGGCAATTTATTCTGAGTAGATTAGTTTGTTTTCTTAAGTAAAAGTCATTATATTCCTTTCAAATAAATTATAAATCATATTAATCCATTTAATCATCGTTCTTTCACTTTATTCTTGTTACCTTGAACAAAAAATTTTCTTCGTTTATTATTCATAAGTATTATTCTAATCAAAATGTATTCACTTCCTGTTGTTTTATTTGCATGTTTAAAAGAAGTGCCTTGGAACCGTGATACATATGTCAAGAAGACAACAAAAATAATCGTCAATACTTGTATTTCATTATAGTTAGTTCAATGGAACGTAAACATTGTCTATGCATAGATAACCTTTATAATTTATAATTATAATTCATATATTAGTACGTTTTCAAAAAAGAAACATGTTACGAACTATTGATACTAGAAGAAAAAACATTTAATTATCTTAATTTGTCATACACAACCAATAATTTAAAAAAATGAATCTAAGAAGGTATAATAATTGCAAATTGTATTGCGAAAAATAATGAAATATGCATATATTTCGGCATTTAATTGAATGTCTCCAATTTTCAAAAACAAGATCCCTCTGAACGTTGCTATAATTGTAGTATATGTATGTAAGCTTATCATTGATTATTATTAATTAAAAAAAAGTAAAGCATTTAGATTAAGCGCTCGGTCAAAACAAATTGTTACACTATATAAAATATTACACTCCCTCAGTTTTATTACCCATCTATAATACGTAGCTGAAATTATTTTTATGAAGATCTTTTTTTGATTTTGTATCCTTGTAGGCATTTTAATTTTTATTAAAAATCTCTTCAAATGTCTCTTATAAGTAACCCTGTACATCCCTAAGATAACCATCCATATATCAATATAATATACAGAATGCTCACAAAAATTGAAGCAGAAATTTGCAAGTTAACTTATTACATTTTTTGGTATTCAGTAAGTGAGTTGCTACCGTTAAAAAAATATCGGAAAATGGTATTTCATCATTAAAATTACACTAATGCTTTAGTGGTGGCGAATATTACTATTTTAACAGGTCGAATAGCCATTTAATGTTTAGGCTGGTTATTTGGTTCAAATTAAATTTGGTAGCGAATAGATTTTGAATAAGAATTTTTTATGTTGTGTAAATTGTTTATTTATTTCTGTGAATATCATTTTTTATAAACAATCTGTATATAACTAAATACAAAAATACGGGTAGTTGACACGATACGATAACATTCTATTTTATATTAAATTATTTGGTGTTCAATTGTGTCACATATATCTATTTAATTTAGCCGAATATCTATATCAAGTTGCCCTGTAAGCGTCAAATCCCAATGCACGTTACCTGTGAAGCGAATGCCAAAAATATCTCACAACTCTGTGAAATATATCTTGGCTTTTCACAGGCGCGCATAGTGCAACTTCAATTATAAATTCTATAATATATAGCAAAAGAAAAGGTTCGTACATATTTTTTGTTTTTTAAAAATTAACCATATTTGTTTGCTATATATTTTAAAAATTATGTCTTTTGTGTGTCTCCCCAAAAATATAATACATGCATTTTTTGTTTAATACTTATATGCTTTTTATTTTCATACCTTTTTCATTTTTGTTTTTATGGAAAAAAAACACGCACACAGCGTTTATAGTTAACATCTAATTACATTTATGTAGTTAAATATATCTCCCCAAAGCCGTATAAAAGTCTTGTAAAAATGCTAACAATTGCACAAATGTTGGCCGTTCTTCTGGTAGTGCTAACCAGCAGCAAGTCATTACCGTAAATCTAGAACAGCAAAAAAGAAACATGTTTTGTTAAAAATTATACAAATCGCATTTAGTTCTCAATAAACTAAATGTGTTGACATTTTCAGGTTGAGTAAATAAAAAAAAAAGATATAATAGATATATTGCCAAAAGAAATAATTTATTATTTTAAATTTAAATCTGTATTGACTCAATGTAGAAAAATATGTAAATATAAATTGATATATGTATATATGTATAATAAACAAATTCTATATGAAAGAAAAACGAATTTAATATATATTTGGTACAAGGTGCTGTAATATATATTTTTTAATACAATACATTCTTTTAAAAGAATTACTCTAAAAATGACGTTTATATAAATCAATGGCATTCGTTTACTTTTCAAAAAATGAAATATTTCATTCTAAATTATAATTAGCAGTCTGTTAAAGAGTAGGTTTAATGTTTATTATTTTAATGTGTATTGTACATATTGTAGCAAACGAAGGTTACATTTAAACATGGTTTGTAGTATTTTAATTAAGAATTTCCATAAACTATGATCGTATCACCGTCGATATTTCCACTTCAATAAAATCAATACACTGTTTTTTGAAAAAAAAAAAATGTTTAAGCAGTGTTTATGGTTTTAAATAGTACAATTTTTGCAACAAAAATTACAAATATCTGTTTTACATTTTAGTTTCGGCTCGTTGTCTATTTTCTATTTTCCTTGACTGAGCTGTGTAATTACCATGGTTGACTATCGATTATTAGTAAGTTCTAAACTAAAGAAAAAGTCTATTTAGTTTCAAGAGCATGTATCTATTTGGAAAATCTCTAGTTACACGAAATGCCATCGAAAGATATTAATCATTTCAAGTTTATAAATATGGACAGGGTATATTATTATTTTACGATATCCTAATATATTAAAAAAACAAATAAAACAGCAAAATGATTATAAGCTAGATTTGGTATAGCATAGTTTGTGTCAAAGTGTATTTAAAAATATTGTGTCAGATTTTGTTTGATTAGTAAATTAACTGTTGAAGTTACTTTCCTATTTACCGCTAATAAAAATTTTATTTATGGGTCTACAATAGATTTATTTGGCCACAACTAATCCAAATTTTATGAGGCAATGCAATAATAGTAAAAGTTAGATGGACTAGCATTTATGCCCCCTAGCTCCCTGTGGTATCAAGCAACCGTTTTTATAGAGAAACAGCGTGAAAACACATTGGACCCAAACACTCAACGTGTTAAGATAAACAAGTAATCTGTTTGTACCCATTGGTAATATCTTACCGATCATATTTAAATATATAGTGTAGTTATTGTCTACTTGTAATCTCGGCATAAATACCCTATCTATTAAGAAATAAATAATATAGATTCACACTAACCAAATCCGGTGATTTATGGAATATTGTAATATACTTACAGTTCATCTGGACAGTTGACCGGTTGAGCTAATCTATACCCATCCATAAGATATACAACCATTTCGAATGGATCAACTTCTGCATAAGGTTGTTGGGCCAACGTTGTCAACTCCCAAAGAACCACACCGAATGACCACTGAAAAAATAAAAACACGTAAAGTATTTTGTAAATGAACGTATCTTTATTATATATTTGTCTATTTTGCATTTCCTATATATTATAATAATAAAATCAATCTATATTCGGCAATGTATTAGTATGTGTTTGTATGCGCGTATATTTCGTAATACATATTTTCTAATAGCAAGTAATTTAATTCATAAAATAAGCTTAATTACTTGTAATTCCCAAATTTGTAAAATTAGATAAATATTTGTATACTAAATATTAATTAAATCGCATGAATAATTTTGTCATAATATCTCTGATTATAAGTTGTATACTCTGAAAATCGGTGAATTAATCTTCTAGTAAGAGCTGTTAGATTATTTAAAATACCAATTTAATATTTTGAAAACGCGTAATGCAGAAAAATCCTTAATATTATTCATATTATTAATAACATTATTGGCCCATATTTAAATCTATTTTTATGTTATTAGTAATACAAAAAGTTGAAATAGTTAAGCTGCTCTTCTTTATTTCAATTTAATTACAACTTTTGAAATCAATAAAAAGAACAATGAGCTAAATGTCGTACATGGAATTACATACAAATACACTTGTTAAAACTATGTATGTCATTGTTGTCGCACGGGCATTTGTATATAGAACACTGTTGTTGTTTATGTTTAAAATAAATAACAACATACTCGAGATCTGTGCCCGATGATGAAGAAAGGGACACTCTGACTGCAGCATCGATCTAGATCGGTCTATATTATATATAACTGTATAATCCACTAAATATTTGTATAATCTTAGATAATAAATAAGTTTTGAGAAAATTAAGACTATTATATAATAGAAAACCCCGCTACATCATTGAATGTTAATACATAAAATTTGTATTTAAGCATAGAAATTTGAACTCTAAAAACCGTGGGTATGGCCTTGCATGTACCCAAACTTTGGAAGGAAACATATGCTCATATATGCGGAGCGTCTACTATATTTTAGTGTAATTTAGCTTATGTAAAAGTTTCAAATGAGTGGTATGTAAAGAAACATCCCAAAAGCATATGAAAATAGAGTTAAATGTAAATATATATAGTGAATGAATTGAAATGTGTAAAAAAGAGAATTATCGGCCTCTTTATTTCTTTGACGAAAGCATATGTTATGTCTATATAGCATATGCGAATAAACTGTTAAATTTTCAGCTATCTACCAAATGCTACATCTAAATCTCTGTTACTTAGCCTTGGAGTTTGTATGAACATACTACAAAATTTAAATAATTGATAAAAAATTAAACGAGTAACTAAACATTTATTTAATTAATGATAAAATTGGTAATATGAAAGAAAAAAAACTTGATTAACTATATATTGTAAACCAATACTTCAAATCTATAGGATTTTATTTTTAATTTATTACTAACAAATTCTTTGATTTCGAAAATTTACATAAACCAATATACCCGCCAAATAAGTTATTCACAAACAAAATTCTTTCACAGTCGCATATTACAGATTACGAAAAAAGTACAGTAATTATTTTAAATTAGTTATAAAAGTACATATCAAACAGGGAAATTCGGAATATTTTTTTCTAGAATAATAATTTTTTTATTATAATCATGTTTAATTTTTTGCAATCTATATTTATTTTGTTTATTTTTTCTTTGTATTTTATCTTTTCTACTACATATGGTTTTGTTTATGTTTTATATTTTCCCTGTGTGAGTACGTCTTATAAAATGGGGTTTGACATTTGGACAAATTGTGTCTTTGACAGTGTAATGATTTATAACACCAACCACCGGGTAGAAGGTGCTAATAGCAATAATTATTTATCGTTAAATTTGAATGAGATCTGTGTGAGGGCCGAGGGGCTAGCCAACTGAACTGACATTAACCAACCTACAACAGTTAAAAAATCAAATGATTAGATTATAATGCTAAAATTTAAATAATCATTTGAATAACCAACTCCAGTTCAGACAAAGAAGAAAAATATGTAAATTTTTAACATTCACGATTTCAATAAAAAAAAGTTTTAAACATTACCTATTTTGTAATGCACTCTTGGCACAGACTGTGGAGGTCAATTTTCAAAAACAAACAAAAAAATATCCATGAAATATAAAACTGGTAATTAACTAATTTAAAATGTATCGATAAAAATCTTACAAATTATCTATAATGATAGATTAATAATATATATTACAGATTTCAGAAATTACAATAGAATTAAGATTGTAAGCCCAACAGCAATAATTACAAAGGTAACATTTCAATTAAACGTTTAGAATTCATGAAAAATATGAATCGTATTGGACACTAAAAACAACAGTGCGGAATTTCGCTTAAATATAAATAAACATACATTTTCGTTTATAGAACGTTTTAAGTTAATTTCGCACTTAATATATATTCGCTAGTGTATACATTTTTGCGACAAATACGAAAAATAATTTTTTCCAACGTCAAAATTTTGAGTTTGCTATGTCGAATTTTAATTGGGAAAGGCAGGAATTTGCTATTCATATTATCAACGGATGCAATTTTGATACCTATAAATTACAGGTAACTAATGCATAAATACTAAACACAAAATAAATAATAGGAACACATATAAACATTTGATAAAAATTCTTAGGTACTTTTAGAGGAGAAGAATCGACCAAGATGCATTATATACATTTGCAGAATCCTGGAGAATTATTTGATTTGTACGTATAATGAACTAAAACTAATTAACGCATTAATATTTTCATAAAATAAGGCTTAAAATTATAAATGTCGAATTTTTGCACATTAGTTATGCTTGTTCTCACCTGTAGCAGCTTTAGCTTTAGTGAAACCTCCCTTAAGTATTGAATAACACAAAAGTTCTCGTCAACAATTTAGTAAAATTTAAATAGGCGAATAATTATTTGGATATTTCGAATCTACATAAAATATTATAAAAATGTTCATAAAGATTTCTCAGAATAAAAAAATGTATAAAAGCATTAAAAAATTCTGTTGTTTCATAAACTTAATTGATAGATTAATATAATTAAAATAAGTAAAGTTTAATAAGAAGAATGAAATTAATAAATACATTACAAATTAAAGTTTATTCAAATTATATTAAGCCTTCGGGCGAGCTGGAAGCTTTAGTGCCGGCACGAATGGTCGTTTTTAAAACATGTGTCGACCTTTAAATAGTGACGGTGTAAGCGCGAATCATTTTTGGGTAAACAAAGGCCGACATATACATTTATAATTGTGAATATAATATAGAAAGTACTATGAAATCATTACATAGCATATGAGTCTCGTAATATACGTATTTAGAATGTAAAAAAAAACTATCTAATTGTAAAATTCTCCCATGCGCGCGATATTGAGAGTTTGTTCGACGTTTAACCTTGGCTAAATTGCTTCTTACTAAGTAATAGTAAGTGATAGCTGTTTGGGAACCTCTCTTTTCACTG
Source organism: Nebria salina (assembly GCA_944039245.1). Lineage (NCBI taxonomy): Eukaryota > Metazoa > Arthropoda > Insecta > Coleoptera > Carabidae > Nebria > Nebria salina. The sequence goes on along the minus strand of OX063288.1, from coordinate 6,364,804 downwards.
CAACGTAATAAATATACACAACGGAAAAGGTTTCCTATTCAAGAACACAAATACGAAAGAGTTAGTTCCAGATGGTGGGTACGAATGCAAGTAAATTGTTCACAGGATGAACTATTTTTATATGATACTATGAGGTAATTTCGACCCACATGTCCTTAAAATCATTTTTTCAAAACATTAAGTTGAAAATTACCATTTTTATCATTACCTTCTCTCAAAGTCTCATTTCTCTTGTAAGTTAAACCAATGATGTATGTATATGATTTAATTGGAAATACATAAGAAAAAATATATAGTTTATTTTATAAATTATATATTTTTTGGGTGGTTAATATTTTTTCCGTGTGCGAAACAATTATTTATTTGAACCGAAATAATTTTGCTACTTTTCCTCGTCAGGGGTTTCCAATGAAATACTTTTCTAGTAAAAGAAAACTTGAAGACTTGCAAATGGTCTAGATGTTAATATAAAATAAAGTTCCAATATTTAAATAAAAATTTAACAAGGCTGTTTTCAACTTTGAAATTTTTATATATTGTTAAACTATAAGGATTATATATTCCTGTTATGTGGAACTATTTTAAAAACAGCTGCACTGACTTTGATCTGCACTCATTTTTCAATTGTATTAGTTAGGTAAATATCAAATAGTCAAATATTTACTATTGCCTTACAAAAACCGTTACCGATATGAAAAACGTTTTTTTATAAACCATTCAAGATTATCACACTCCATCAATGAATTTCTTTAGACCATCTTCACAGTATCTTGAGAAAGACTTTATATTGTAATGTGTACCAAAAATTTGAATATTGATAAAAGATATCGTGTGTTATCAATTCTTCAACGTTTGTATGTTTTTTTGCTCGTGGGAAAAAAGGAATTAGATTTTTTGTATCACAATGATAAATTGAGCACAAATTTATTTACATTACATTAATATTTGATATACACTAAAATTAATACTTTTGCTTGTACTCGAAATTTGCCATGTTCGATAAGTATGACTTTAAAACAATAATTACGAGCAGTTTGTTACAGATATGATCAGATAATTTTGAAAAAATATGATTTTTAAATCCAAATCTAGGGTAGTCAAGTTTAGTAATTTTTGTAAATTTTATTGAAACCTTACCAGGAACATATCAAAGATAGCAATTGTGCGCAGGTCTTATAGCATATTTTAATTTTGTCGAAAGCAAGATTCAAACTCCAATCAATAAGTTTTTATTTTTATAAGTATGTTTTAATTTTTTTTTACAATTATAGTTCAATGATTAATAGTGATATCACGAGCTACAGGGAATTTATTTCATGAAGTATGGACATCCGCAATACTGTGTTTTTTGAATACACAATTTTAAGCTTTTAATATTTGCAAATCATTTTAGTGATCTAAGTAAAAAATGATAGATTATAATTGTATGTTAATTATGGCGTTTATTTTAGACAGTTCCGTTTTCTCTTTATAGTTGAATGAAATTTACAATTAAATGCCTAAACTACTCTTATTGTTATGATTTATAAATAATATTGATTAAAGTATTTGCAACATCAAATATTGAAATTTCAAGACACGTATTTGACTTATAATTTTGTATTCATGATAATCTGGAGATACAAAATGAATCGTCTAATTTTAAACCCCACTAATTGCACATTGGTTGATTTTAGGGCAATTATCAAAATTTATTTCGTGGTCTTGTACCAGTTTAAATTTTTCTTTTTTATAACTATGAAGTAGTAAAATTATTATACTTCATAAGTATAAAAAGAGTAATCTTAGACTGGTTATGAAATAAAATTTGATAATTTCCCAAAAATCAACCTATGTGGAATTAGTAGGTTTGTAAATTAGAAGATTCAATTATACTTTATATTCAATCATTTTATGTTTAATTGACTCACTTTTATGAAAATTAAGGCGAAAGTTTTATCTTGAAAAAAAAAATTGCAAAGAAGTACTTTTGATTTAAATTGTGAAATTAAATGTGCATTGCATGCAATTATATACAGGTTCAAATATTTATTTTTCATAACTAGAAATATGTTTCGTTTTAATTGTATTTCTTGCTATTTAAAAATGATAAGTAAATCCCGGGTTGTGAGATAGAGAAAGGAGAAATACTAATGTAAAATCTAACTGCTTAGGCAAACCTGACTTTCCTTTGCCTTGTCCTTAGCACTTTTTAATTCTTTAATTTTATTATTTAATATCGAGTATCAGGTAACATTCCGGTTCTGTGGGATAATTGTGGCAATGAATTTGTATACACCACGCACATAAAACAAAACATACACCCAAAATTAAAGTAAATTTAAGATTGTGCAACTTCTAATTTAATTTGCTAAAGAATGGAAATAATAATTTCTAAATCGTTTCACATCCAACAATAACGTTTGTTCATAAAAAACACTGAGAAGATATAAAAAAAATGAAATAAAAGTTTTAACCATATATTTTTAAACTGAATATATTACTATATGTTTTGCATGTTATGATAATTTCAAAAGAACACATTCTATAGTGATTTAGAAAAAGTTGACCTTCAGATGGTATCTTTGTTATGAAGTCAGTCTATGTTATGTATATATGACAGATGTTTCAAATTATTATTTATGTCTAATTTTGAACGACTATCTTCGGCTAGTTTGCACCGCTTACGACCAGATGCGCCGATTATACTAAACGATTAAATACATGTAAATTATTTAATAGTAAAACTAAAACTTAAATCTGGAGTAAAATTAATATATTTAATATGCATAAAACAAATTATGTATGTATAAAAAAATGTTAATTCAGTGCTAGCGGTATAAATAACCATTACGATTTAAGTTATGAATACAACCAAGCTTATTTTACATATTAAAAAATATAATATTAATTTACGATACTTCTGATTCTTTAAATGTTGCATTAAACTTTAGCTTGAAAACTTAGAAAACAGAATTAATATAGCAAAATAATAAACTATAAACTACTAAAAGAAATGAATGATGAGAAAGTTAGACACACGCCCGATTATCTAAGCGATACACATTTTACTTTGTTTTGAAAATATTATTTCGAAACTCTGAGGCATTGATGCAAAAAATAATCGTTCGCTTTGCAAGTAAAACATATTTCTGAGAGAATATTGCTCTCATAAATCTGATATTTGTTCGAAAAATGATTTCCTTTCTCTATACTTACGTAAAATGAACGTTTGTTTGTTTGTCGTTTAATTAGTAGAATAATCTTGCCCAATTATCATTTATGTTGTTGCAAAAATAATCGTTGAGCGTTTTAATTACTCTTGTCGAGTGAACGATGGTAATTCTTCTTCTTTGTCGACAAAAAAGCGATGAAGATTTATTTCACCTTTTTTTCATTTTGTCTCAAGTGAAGGTAAAATTGTTGATATCGGAGCGTATGTTTCTCAAACGTTTCTTTGCTGCATGGTGCGAGAATGTAGGAGGTAAGATACGCGAATGTTCATGATTGTCTCATTGTGCTCTGGACCCCGGTTGGGAAACACTGATATTAGCGAACACTGAGAAAGCACGGTGTGAATAAAGTGCAGAAAATTTTCAAGGCTAACATCGGTTCAGGTTGATAGCCCGACAGCCTTGATAACATATTTTTAATGTTCTGTACATTTATTGACAACTTCCACCACCAAAGATGTTTGCTGTAGTTTACATTATCACTCATCATTATCCACAACGATGATATTAATATATGATTTCATATTTCAGTTAATACTCAAGATGTTCTCAATGGATTTTTTCTAAAAGTTTTCCATTTCACCACAGACATGATTGATAAAAAGAAAAGACCAATTCTAATAGATAGCTTAACGAAGTACCTGCCATACCCTATCTTAGAATCAAATATCAGCGACTATCCCCCAGTTTTAACACAAGGAGAGAAATATATTACAAAAATTTTAAACAATACATTTTATAAAAATTTATAAAATATATACTACATAATAAATAACAGTAAAATGTAATATTTACAGTGCTGTGCATAATAATTTGTATAATCTGTAAAATGATAAAATATGAAAATATATAATATACGAACCATAATCTACTTTTCTTCAGGTAGTAATGCATCTTCAATGATTTTCATTTTTTGTTTTATACCTGAAATTATCTTAAATTTTAAAATGCGTGTAGTAATAATAGCTAAAACGTTCTAACACGTATATAAATAATAATATCAAATCAACACAAACCCATAAAAACATATTATCACTATAAAACAAGAAAATTATTTTAAGGCGATGTTCCAATTTTTTGGTCAAATAAATGACTATTTTTTATAATTTCTTTCTCTCTTATTTTATTAAATAGAAAATTAAATTTTTGTTTACAATATTAAGTAACTCATACAGTATACAATAAAATTTTTTATTTTTATGCATAATTACTTATATAGGAGATGACAAAATAGAGGCCGCGGAGATGAGGCGTTTTGCGGTGTGCACGATAACGCCAGTCTAAAACAAAAAAATCTAACGGAATTTTATTAAGAACAAAATTACCTTCCCCGTAAACCAATAAAAATTTGAAAATTAAAAAAACCTAGAAAATAGAGTGAGTTTAAGAAAAGTCCTATGTTTTGTACACAAAATTGAACCTTTGGGATTGAATAAAAATGGAACAAATGTATATTTATGTCAAAATGTCGGTTTGCGTTCACTTATAATGAATTAATAAAATAAAAAAAGATTTGAGGTAATAGCTTAATTATATTTTGAGCTAGAGTGCACACCGTTTTTAAAAATGTAGTTTCCAGTAAAACGTGTTTAAAGTTTAATTTTAGTGTATTTATTACCCGGTTACTACTTATGAAAATGTAAATACCTTGGAAACAGTTTGGAAATTTACCTTAAATTTTTTTTTATATATTTTTGAAATGTTTTCGCATAAAATTATTGAACAAAAAAAATCGATTTTTTTAAAAAAATTGGAACATCGTCTTAAATTCATATTGCTAGATAACTATCTACTAGTTAATTTCGTTTGATGAAATAATACCAACAAATAGAATTTATAGAGAGAAAAATACTCGTAAAGAAATGATTCACTGTCTTATGTCTACAGTATACGTTTTATATACATCCAGAAGCGCTATCAATCCTAGTATAGTATTTCATTACCTTACTATAAAAATATATATTATGCTAAACTTGGAAGCTATGCAATTTAAAGAATAATGTAATGTTTTTTTTTTTCGATTAAGCGATGATTTGAAACCCTATATTTTATATTTCAAAAAACGCGGCTGTACGATGTTTAAATTTGGAGCACTGCTACCATAAGCAACGTCATTTCTTCCAACGTATTATGACGTCACGCACATTACTATATTTTCATCTATTATAATTATTTGTAATCTAATACACGAATAATAACAACTAAGGAAAATTTTAAATAGATATATGATATATGTTTTATTAAGGTCTAGATAATAATATTTATTTATAATGCATAATATTTCAATAGATGTCATTAACATATTGTAAAGTGGCGCAACCATCCTCATAGTGTTAAATAACTAAAGCAACATAACAATAAGATCGCATTTTCTTTCGAGGTAAGACGTGCCATGCACTTGCTATTAGTAAAGCCTTGTTTTTATGGGTTTTATCTATTTAACTAATTAAAAATCGTTCTTGCGTGTCCTGCTTAGTTCATATTTCGACCCTTGATCAACTATCCGAACAAGATGAGTGGTGAAAGTGAAACCCAAAAGTTGAAAGAATTGAACAACTTAAATTTAAGTCACGACGATGATTATTTTCCGCCGTCAAATATTACTGCACCCCCATTTCAAGTACCTAGCGATGATGTAATGGAGAAAACTAGTAAGTGTTTTTTTTGCTACTGTAAGAAATAACGGCATAGATCAATTTCCTAGGTCTCGTGTTGATGGTCAGCCATCTTACACATATATCTAGATTACCAAACATTACGATATAAGATTCATTTTTGCTGTAAATCATTAAAATAAATGTTAGTTGATGCTTAGTTTTCAATTAGCTTAATAATAGTTAGTAGAAATGTTTGAAATATTAGCGGATGCTGAAAATATTTAAGGATTACTTTGTGTTTAGCGTTTTGATTAAATCTTACGGCCACAAATATAAATTTAATAATCAAGCCTTTTATTATCGACTAAAAGGACGAAACGTTACTGTTCAATCATTATCAACAATGATCATTTCCAGGCATCAATTGTTACGTCATTTTCAAGTGCGCTATGCACCATATGATTATTTGCTAATTAAGAGAAAATAAATAATTTTCAGGTGTGGTTAATACTATATTTTCCCACTATAGATTCGCATGACATCAAGAGCAGTTGAACATCATTATATCTTTTATAGTATGTTCGTAGAACATTTCCCAATAGTGTTATTAGCGCCATTGGTAGATTCATATTATCATTGGCAATTTCTGATGGCGAATCACGTCATTGGCCAATGATGGGTGATAATATCTGCTGTAACGTCATTGGTTGTAATATAATAAAACTTAGATCAAATCTTAGTTTATACATACCTACATGGCACTTTTCGATAATTGTTGTTCTAATTTAATTCATTTTCTTCAAATAAATCCATAAGTCGCTTCAATATTTGAAAATAAATTGATAATATTATTATTATCAATTTATTTATTTCAATAATGTTGGCAATATAAGCAGTTCATAGAGATTGATCTGATTCTTATTGCATATGGATTAAAGTACTATTTGCAGCATTATTATTGGTAATTTAGCGCCTCCATTTGTATATTATCCAAAAAAAAACGATTATTATTACAGTTTTGTTGCCGGGAGAAAAAATCCCAGGCCAATGGATCAAGCCAGATGAGTCTATGGCATGCTTGGACGTCTTTGTGTCGGAAGTCATAGATCCTTCGAGACTGTGGGTTCAATTAATCGAAAAGAAGCATTTACTTGAAAAATTAATGCTACAGCTTCGTAGCTTCTACGAACCTTACGGTTTTATGTATACAGCCGCACATTACAACTTATGTCCCGGCCTTTTCGTTCTGATTTCGCGAAATAATTGGTTCCTTAGGTAATGTATTAAATAGAAAAATTAATAGGTGGGTGCAAGATTATGCATGCATACGTGTATAAGACTGAATGTAGAGTGTGAAATGCGGAGCGTAAACAAAGTTTCCATTATGGAAAAACGAAATATATATTTGATATATCTAAAAAAAAAAAGAGTCTCTGAGGAGTAATATTGAACCAAACTTTGTATGTTAAGTAATGACCTAAAATATTGAAGTCTGTGTTGAACGATAGATTAAATATATTAATATGGACACGTAAATTAATTGAAAATGAGATGCAATTTCCTGAATAAAAATTAAAGCAGATGGTAGAATAATTTATCCAAAAGACATGTTGTAAGCAAGTGCAATAAAAGAGAATGCTTGAGAAAATGTGTGACATTGAATAAAGCAAGTCAAGTGTTGTAGAATAGAGAAAAATTGGTATATATAATGTATGAAAAAGAGTTCTCTGCTTATATGTTACTGCATTTAATAGAAAAAGAAATGAAATCATGTAGATAGATACGACAGAATTTTGTTTCTAAGTTGTAATAATGAAATGCCATATTAAAATCTCTTTTACTATGCAAAGGTAATAAAGTTCGGTAGTGTTTTACTACTCTCGTATTATTTTATAAATTTTCATTTCTTAATCTATACCATTTTCTTGATTTGATTTTTCTCGTAAACTATCATTATGTAGACAAGAATCCACGAAGCAAAACAGCAAGAAAAATAATTATAAACATCGTTTTTAATTTTTTGATCATAAATAAATTAACCTTGTTGAAAGTCAAGAAATACTTGTATATGTAAAATATTAAGTTTGATTAAGGAATTATTATAACGGAATAGTACAAAAACCAGGCAATACATTGCTCAGAATTGCTGTAAAGCTTATAGAATTCTTACAGAACGTATCGAAAAAATGTCTAATATAAAGTTGTAAATTAATTCCTAAAGAAATAATTTTATTGATATAATTACTAATGGTATATTATAGGGCGCAAGTGCTAGAGGTTCATGCGTCGACTGTGCGGGTACAATTGATTGATTACGGCAAAATCACGTACGCATATTTTGAAAATGTGCTCTATTTGCACAAAGATTTTACAGTACTACCAGGACAAGCTATACGGTGCACACTTTTTAAATTACAACCTCCAGAAACGCACATTATGTATGCGCCAGATACAAGGAAAACTACCAGGAACCTCTTGATCAATAAAAAATTAAGAGCTTTTATCTTCCTTGCCAAAAAAGAAACCAAGACATTAGAAGTGGAAATTGTCGATGATACAAATCCGACATACACCATTAATATCAATGAAGTACTAGTCCAGCTAGGACACGCAAGACTTATCAATTCCAGCAACTAAGAAGGTAAATGTTAAAAAAGGAAAAACTTCGCATATATGATTAAGAATAATACAAATTTAACTTTTCTTCACAATTTATTATTTAAAACGAAATGTACATTTCGGCTACCAAGTAGCCATCGTCAGTCGTACATGAATCTTATAATACATTCATGTACAAGTGACGATGGCTACTTGGTAGCCGAAATGTACATTTCGTTTTAAATAATAAATTGTGAAGAAAAGTTAAAGTTGTTTTATTCTTAATTAAACACACCATTACGCAACTCAACCCCAAACTCATTCGCATATATGGCTTATTACTGTTCGTATAAAATTCTAGAAAAGTGTATCTATATTAATTAGGTTTTCATATCGAAAGATTATTTTACAGATCTCAAAAATGACGTTGTTATGAAACGATAGTATTTATTTTGCACACAATTTATATAATATATCTGCTCTAATATAATGAAAATTCCGGGTTGTGTCTTTATATGCAATAAATAATTAGCTAAAAATTGTAGTAAAATTTAAATGGTCTCGGTATGATATTTCGTTCATGCAATTTGTTGAGGAGGGAAAAGAAAACGGCACCTGTTGAGTAAACACTCTCACTGGTTCCGTTGATTTTAAAATATCTTTTGAGGAACAAATATGAAGGCTATTTCTGAAGCGTTACTAATACTATGTAATTAATATATAATTTCGGAAATTTAAGGTCATATATATATTCTAAATCGTACGTTATTAACAATAAAGAACGTATTTTGTTAATGCATGTCTAAATAGTAAGCACTGTCAAATGCTATTACGAAAATTTTAATGAAATAGAAAATCTTTATAGTAATAATACCGTAAATTTATTACGGGGATATATTTTTTTTTAGTGAATTATCTCAGTTAAATAATCAAAGAAATTGCACCTATGATTTTAGGTTTTTATATAAGCATATTACGCTGTCATAAGAAAAATTATTTCGTATAATCTCTAAATTACAGTTACCTTGAAATTAATTCCGCAATTTGCAATTACTCTACTCGTTAGACGGAATTTAATTGTATGTTCTTGAAAAATCTCAATCTTAAATTTCTGACGCTCACTTTTTAATTGGAAGTATTATTTAATTTTAAAACAGTATCAACCAATTTCACATTTGCAACTCGTCTTATGTTGATGTTATTTCTCATATTTGATTGCACTAGCATTTCTTATAGTTTGAATTAAGCTAAATCCATCAAATAACCTTCAAAATAATTTAATAATAATAATGAAACAGGCAATATAACAAAAACCCCTTTATAAAACATTTTCACATTTAAGTGATACTTTTTTAATTCAATTTAAAGGTTGCACAATCGAAAAGCACGCAATTTCAAAATATATTTACTGTCTAAAGGCCCAACTTGTTACGTTTATTCTATATATTTTCTATATTCTAATATTTATTTCCCAGCGGTGCATGTCTAATTTTGTAAAGAAAATCTGAATTTTTTTAAAAATCTTTCTATTTCTTAAGGAAATACACTTTTTACTTTAATGTACAAATGCAGAAATATGTGCATTATATTTAGAATATTTAATCGATACTAAATTTGCAATTCAATGTATTCCAAGATTCCATGAAACTGTTACGGATTCATTTTATAAAATCACAGAATCGCCCTATAAAAATCAATATAATTGAAAGCAAACATAAAACATCGAAAAACTAGATTGTTATTTACGAAATAATCATAAAATTACTCGTTTTTCTTATTTCCATCATAAATTTGACACGAATTTAGTTAAAATTTATACGATGTTTCTTCATAAATCTATATTACAATATTATTAATTATGGTATATCTAAACATTCCCATAATTCGTAAATTATGAAACATTACTTAATATTGAAACTTCAATAAGAGATAAGTATTTCTAATTTTGAAGAGACAAAAAAAACAGATAAACACTTATTCATTGTCCTCATTATTTTCAAAAATTAAGTTCCTTTAAAAAATGTCGATTGTTACTAATTTTAATTAAAACGATTTCCTTCAATTGGTTGTTACATAAACGAATGAAATACAAAAAAGATAAATGATTTAAATATCGAAATCATGATTTTGACAATACTTTTACGATGTGAATTACTATTTGTTCGGTGTATCAATGAAATTCATTTGATTTACAAGCGTATTTAACAAACAACCGTAAGATATTTTATATGCAATGGGCGATTATCCTCGATATCAACGGTGATGCATCAAAGAAACATTAGATTTATAAAAGTTGCTGATAGAAAATGCCAGTTAATCCACTAGTAGAAACGTAGGTGGAATAATTTAAAACGTTAGCATGCAAATACTCGGACAAAGTATGAAATCGATTTACACATACTTAAAACTGGTCATAATACGAAAGCAAATATGGTTTTTAATACAAATAAATTATTGCCACTAGGGTACATTATGTTAATATTCTTTCAAAAAAATTGTACTTAAAAAATTAATTTTTTTTTGTTCACAGATTGCTGCTAAAAATTATCTTAATTAATAAGCTTATTAATTTAAAATATGATTTTTCTATGTTAAATACTTAAGACCCTAGTCAATCTAATGTAAAACATTTAAAATAATAAAAATATTTTCGCATTTTCCCAAATTTGCGTTATTATTTTCAATATCATGGTTTTCTAAGTAGAATAGAAAATAAACGTGTCATAGACGGTTGCGTTTTTTTTTAAATATTAGTTTCATTGATATATAGGTTAGTTTTTTTTAATAAAAGAAGGCAAACAAAAAAAATTGTTGACTTGTACCTAATGTAAGTTTTATTCCCAGATCTTTTGATTGCTTAGCGAAAACCTTGAGATATAGTAATATAGATAGTGTAAATATTTAACTTAGGAGTGCCGATATCTGTAACACTTACAGGTAAGTACCTAATAGTGGCATATTTAAAATTTCGTTTATGTGTCCCATCAATAATTTTGAGCAGATAAATACTAATGTATTGCATGATTTGCCATTTTATGTTTCAAACTTTGATATTATATATTTTATTTTGCTGATTTATATAATAGAATTAACGAAGCAAAATAATATTGCATTAGACCTAGATTTTTAGAAATATCGATAAAAATTACTATACACAATCGATTCCAAATCTAAAAGAAAGTTGCTTTTTTTATTTATATATATAAAATATACAAAATTTGCTTTTGATGCAGAATTATAATTCATGACAATCTAAAGATATAAATTTAGTTGAATTGAATAATTTTTAATTTAGATGAGCAATTTATAAGAAAATTACGACAAAAAGATTTTTTTTAGCGAAATACGACTCTTTTAGACTTTATGTAAAATCATTCAAAATTTATGTAGTATTTCTTATTAATTTATGCATGAAATTAATGTATTAAGAGAAATAAGTGCGATGTTGTATTAAAACAAAACAACGGAATCTTTTGTAACAGCAACAATATAGTTTAAATTTATTTCTACTATGGAAAATACCACTTATTTGCCACAATTCAAAAGTAGAACTTAGAAATTAAATTCTTAAATGCAGCAGTGTAGTTATGATATTTAATATATACTAGCAAACACCTGTAGTAATATTTAATTAAAAATAAGAGTATCATATTTATGCGATAATTTTTATCTCTTTAGCTGATAATTTCACTTCGAACGGAAAGTAAAACTTTTTTTTTTGAAGCTAATTAATATTAATATGTATAATAATTAAAAATAATATTGTTGTTATACTAGTATTATAATTCATAATAATATCGTTTTATGTAAATCTTTGTTATAAAATATTAAGTTCAAGTATTATAAAATTGGTTAAATAATGATTAAGTATTCGATTACATAAATCTACGGTTTAATTCTCTCATTTCACTTTCTATTTAAGTATGACCCTGATTTTTAGTACTTTCTTTAAAATACGAACAATTTATTTTAAGTTTTTTTCTACATCGTCCGTCGAGGTTATGACTTTTGTGCACGTGTATTTCAAACTTATTTTTTATTAGTTCACGGTACGTAGTATCTCAGAAAAAAAATCATTCACAAAAAGATTGCCTCTTATCGCCCAAAAATCAGAAATATAAAACTTATACATACATGGATTCATTTCCTCTGAAGATACTAAACGAAATTACACCAAATTTGATTTTAAATTCAATACGCCCTTAAAAAAAAGACACCCTTAAATATTGACTTTAGAAACTTGTTTTTAATCATTGCCCAACAATTGATTTAATATTACTGACGATATCTAGTGTGTTTCTGAAATACGATAATATATGGAATGTGTCATTTCGAAAATATTAATAATATTGATAGTTATACGTATATATATTTTCCTACAGTCCGAATATCATTCGATCATCAAAGTGATCTATTTTAATTCTAGATGAATGTAGAATTTATAATTGATTATAAAGATGGAGGAAGAATGAAAAGATTAAATAGATGCATACATAGAAATAGAAATGAGATTTGTGAAGGACAAGTTGTTAATAAATGAAATAATTATATTTGAAAGACTTGCTAAAATTGAAATATTTCAATTGTAAAATTGTGATAAAATAGTAATATATTATCTGCAATTCTTTTATGTGGGAAAGGCGTAATTAATATCCGGTTGAAATTTTATAGGAAGGATATTTTAGCTCATGCGTTAGTTTATAGTAAGAACACAGAATAGCGAATCTATATCAATCTAAATAATTTGTCCATTGAACTGTCAACTGTGTGATTTATAGGTTTAGGACATGATGATTTTCAGGTTCTCCGGCAAGATGTTTTTTTTTTGTATTTTGCGTAAGTCTTAAAAGAACAAGACTTAAAAAGAATAACAGACTAAAATTATAATTTAATGAATTAATTCTTGTGGAATTAAAAACAATAATATATGAAACATTTAACTTACAACATCTGACGCTCCTGTGAATTGTTTGTGCGATAAACTCTCCAGTGCTAGCCATTTCACAGGACGATTCTCGTTGTCGCCCAGACAGTGGTAGTCGCTAGGAAAAAGGTCCCGAGCCAGAGCATTATCGGTCACTTTCACCCTTAATTTTTCGTCCACTCTACAAAAACACAAACAAAAACTATTATAAGAAATATACGAAAGCAAAAAAAAACTCAAGGTAAAACTCAAGTTAATGAAATACCAAACCATTCGATACCTACACTAGAAAGAAAAAAGTTGAAGACATTCTAATTTTTTTACAACTTAATTTTAAATATCAAAAAAATAAATTTAATTAGTAAATCTTAAGCTTTTAAAAATTATTAGTTATTTAATTACAAAATTACAAATAATTTCGATTGAATAAATCAATCATATACGCTAGTACCATAAATCATATTTTTAATAGTATTTCTTAATTATCATCTGTACAAGTAGATAAAGTTCAAGATGAAAAACGACAACAGTATTTTTCTTATTAACACAAATGTTTTTAACTGTCAAATTTCTTATATATTTAAAAAAACCCTTAAGTGGAGTAAATAAAAATTACACAAGGAGAGATTTCTCTTTTCCTTGTCAATTGTTTCTCCTTATTCAAATTATATTATATTCTGTACATGATATTTAACAAAACATAATATATATAAAGTTAAGTAGAAAAACACCACAATAATACTAATTAGTACTCCTTATATTTAGTCTAATTCTCTAAAAACATACCATATTCACCATTATATATTCGAATTTAAACTATTGTTTAACTAGAGAATAAATTGAACCCCTCTTGGATAATTCGATTTTTTGTATATATTATTTAAATAAATTTTTCTAAGGGTAACTACATTTAAGTTGCACTTATAGCTTACAGTCATATAAATAACTTCGACTTATAGTAAATTTTAAGAATACATAAAATCACTGCGTTGCACATATCTAATGAATGGACCACCATTTTTAGGTAGTAATATTTCTATTTTTTATTTTTCACATCTTTTCTTCTGTACTTAACACATATTTTGATAATAATAATTTACATTATTTATATCATCTGAAAAGATCTATTTTTATAAGTATGTGTCAAATCAAAATAAATATTCCACTTGATTAGTGAAATTTAGATTACGCACATCCGCAAATGTTGCATATTCAGATGTATTATTCTGATTTTTTCCTTTGCCATGATGTAATATGTTTTAAATTGCGAGACAAAAATTTAATATATAAACAAATATAAAATATAACGAATGCCTATTTTGCATTCAACATGGGTCGCTATAACCGAGGTATAGGATATCATTAGTATACTCTATAAACGAGTTCGTTATGCACTGTATATACATATACCATTCATTAAAATAGAATAAAATTTTTAATTTAAATAGGAAATCGTCTGATTATTTTGATTCATATACACATATGGAAATTATTCAATAGACCTTTCCTGTTTACCAGAATTAAATAAGGATATAAAGAGTCACTTATGTTGCTTGACACGATTATGTGCAAATTCTTCTGCGCACATACATAAATAAATAAATATATATATATATTGTTGTAGCGAAAAAAATTATTTATTTCGTCTACGATATAGTTTTTCATTATTTTAAATATATTTTTAGTAGTGTTGACTTTACGTCTATAATTCTTTTTAGTAGTAGAAGATATAATTATCAAAATTATTTTGTATCTGAGAATTTTATTGCTTTGAATGTTGTTGTAGAAGAAAACAATGTTTTGCTTTTTAATTGTGGATTCTAATTATGTGTTCAAAAAATTATTTTCAAGGAAATTCCTTGCCGCTTCACAAATACTGTTCCAAATGAAGAGCACAAAAAAAGTAATAATTACTATATTTCTTTCAGAGTGATTTTTTTAATGATATAAAACTTTTTACGATCTAATACAATTTTACCATGGTTTGGCTGGTAAATATCAGAAACTCAAATGTAGTGTTCAAACGTTTTTAAAATTATTTGGAAGGATATTGGATTGCTAAAATTTTGTAAAGTATTAAAAGAATATTATTTAAAATAAAAGTATTGCCGTCATACATTAATTTAAATATGGTCAGTGCTCACGTAATTACGTAATATGTGTACCTAAATACTAAAATGTTCCCCTTGGTAAGAACTCCAAGAATCTTTATGATTAACGTTGCTCAGAAATTAAAATAAAGAAAAAGAAACAAAACATAATTTTATAAGATTGCATCTTTCAAAAAATAATATTTTATTTATAATTTTAAATTACGATATATGTTTAATTATTTGTCATTTAATTATATCATTTTTGAAAAAAATATACAAAAAACACACAACTTTTTCAAGTGGAAATCATTTTAACCGAAGTAATTATTTTGGCAAGCTGAACACAGGCTCATATACAGGACATTTTTTTTAAAGATTAAGCAACCGGTACAAATAAGATATTCACTGTTTAATTCTTGGACATTTTCTGAATTTCCATGTATTCCAAAGTTGATAGATAGCATGTTCATACAGCGCACTGTGCTATCTTCGAATACGTAAGGTTTTACTTTATTTACACTATTACATATTTTAGGTTTGATAAATAATTTTATACAATATTTACCAAGTAGTAAGAAAATGTCAGGAATTTCATTTGCAATAACAATTTAATTGCGAAATCTAGCAATAAACAAAAACATTATTACCTTTGTATTTGTACTTCGGTAGAATTGTTGAATTAGCAAAAGAAATACAGCATTTACGAGAGAAGTAAGAGTAGAGTTTTCTATGAAATAATTTTAAAATTATATAATACGTATTAGTGAAAACTGTCCTAATAGAATTTGTATGGTGTAAATATTTCAATAAAACGTTTGGTAAGTGATTGGCGAGCAATAACCTTGAACCGAAAGCCAGATATAAAACGTTAACGATTTTGAAATGGATTTCATATAAAAAAGAAAGAAAATATCACTATAAATATCAGTCGTTAAAATAAACAGTTCACCGAGTATTGTCCGTTGATCAAATTTAATACATACAAATAAATCGTTGCGCCATACAAATGTTGTTATATTTGTACGAGTTATTTAATAAATTTTAAACGCATTCGTAATGTTGCTCTATGTATTAAATGTAATTATGGGTAAATATCGTCACTTAGAGCGGTAATGTTAAAGATGATTCCCATGGACAAAACTAAAATAGATGGATAAACCACATAATAAATTGCATTATTAATATTTTGCTAAATAGTATCCAATTTTAAATTTGCCATTGTGTCATTATTGTATGTAACTCTTTTCAGTCCATCTATTTCTAGAAATAGATTCAAAAATATAAAATTGCACAATTTTTCGTCGTGATATTGATCAATGATTTATTTACAAAATTTAAAAGGTTTTTACGAATATTTCTATAAGTTAAAACAAGGTCAAAAATAATTATTCAAGTTTATTTTTAAAAGAATAGATCTTTTTGTAAATAAAGATAACTGCAGGATTTATATATTAAAATATATTGCACATATACCAGACATTTTTATTTTATCGAGAATTCAAGAAATTGTTTTCCATAATAATTATTCATTGGTAAAAACGAATATCTAATAATTGCCCAACTAATCAATGGCAGTGTGATGAATCGGGAATAGTGGTTTAGCGGTAAGTAAAGCTATTTAATATTAAATTAACTTCCAATATACAAAATATGATACCACAGTTACATAAATTCAAGTAATTTTAATAAGATAAATTTTATCTCATTGTAAGTAAAATAAGAGGCACATCTCGTTAATATGGAAACATATGAGGATAATTTAGTTCCCAGAGAAAATTATTAAACCAAATGATAGTGAAACATGTTCTCCGTGCGTGAATACATAATTATAACTTAAACATACATATCACTTTATTATAAAAAATCTATTTTATGCTGCTCGGAAATCACCAGAAATTGTTATTTTGACAAGAATAATTTCTTTTTAAAATTTACTTGACTTTAGCATATATGTGTGTGGATGAACGTATACAAATATTATAAAATAACAGTTTATAATATTTCACTAATTATCTAATTTATGTCATATTATGTTGGTATGCAGAATGCATACATATTATCCGTATTGTTTACTCTGTTAAAGTTAACAAAACGGTTTTTTATATTTTGTGTAATTAATTAATCAGTAGATAACTAAAAGAACTTTTATATGGAAGGGTAATGGGAAAATATTGTATGTTATGTATGATTAAATAAATTTATTTGATAAAAGAAAAAAGTACAAACATTTTTGTGAAAGTAATAATGTCACTAAAGCTATCAAATGACGTATATTTGGCCTTCATATTAAAAACAGTTTACCAGTAAATAATTACATGTATGCGGAAATAAGTTTTGATAGCATGCGATAACGATAAGTGAAGTGGCTTTATATGTTTCTCTCGCGGATGTGAACAGCGTAACAAGCGATGTCTGTGATGATTGTATTATTGTAGGCATTCAATTTTTAAAAATGTTTCAAATTATGCAAGCGAGCGAACGACTCGATTGTGAGCGTTTAATCAACCGAGAATGAATTATTTATTTATTATTGTTATTTAGTTCCCATTAAATACCGCCTTATTCTTTTTAGCTTCAATGAACAACATATTTGTAATTATTTAACGAAATACGTCAAATAATATAATGGCGAAATATCTATTTGCAAAACATGTGCTCCTTTTGGGAAATTTTTCCAATGAGTGACTAGTGTTTCCTAGAGTGAGTAGATATATAAGAGTGTGAACAATAGCTTCCCAGCCTGTGATTGGCGCCGCCATAGTTTGTCTAAATGTTCAAACGAAATGCATTGCGTTATATGGAGCGCGCGGCTCATATTTTCTTATACTCTTTAAATCTAAAGGACCAGATAAGATAATAGCACCCCGTTTTTATGTTATTCCTGAATAAATTCTGCGTATTTTATTCCGCGACAACATAGGTCTATCTATTATAGAAACATTTATACTAAATTCCAAACATTTCGCGGGCTAATATGACTATTTGTGCTGTATACTTGCAAGTATATTAGTGTTATACATTTCGCGAATCTCTTAAATTAAACACTGTTTATTATGCTTATTAAATTTATTAATTCAAACTGTGCATTTTAAAATTATGTTTATACCGTAATATTTGAGCGCGAAATGTTTCGACTTTTGTATAAATGTTTCTATAAAAGATAGACATATGCTGTCGCGGAATAAAATACGCAAAATTTATTCAGGAATAAAACAAAAAATACGGGGTGCAATTATCTTATCTGGTCCTTTAGATTTAAAGAGTATAAGAAAATATGAGCCGCGCACTCCATATAACGCAATGCATTTCATTTGAACATTTAGACAAACTATGGCGGCGACCAATCACAGGCGGGGAA
This sequence comes from Nebria salina, assembly GCA_944039245.1. Lineage (NCBI taxonomy): Eukaryota > Metazoa > Arthropoda > Insecta > Coleoptera > Carabidae > Nebria > Nebria salina. The sequence continues at coordinate 6,346,022 of OX063288.1, read as the reverse complement.
CCTGCGCTCTATGCTTTAGATAGGGACTACTCGTCGATTGTCCACACTCTTATATATCTACTCACTCTAGTGTTTCCTAATTAAATTCAGATTCTTTGTTTTGATTGATATATACATTCATATCATATTAATGGGGTGGCATGCCACCCTTATTTCAAGCACATACATTCGTATTATCTATTACTATCGCAACATACATCGTGCGCTTCATTTATATTCATCGCTCATACACTCACATACTTTCATTCCGATTTAGAATGACTTTACTGTGATAGACGTAAACAGTATCTGGATTTTAATTCAATTATATAATATCGATTATTATCATTTTGTTCCTAGAACTCAATGACCGTATAAAATCATTATTTTTCTTTTGAATTACTTATAAATGTTAATACATTATAAACATTTAATATCGGCCAAATAATTAGTATATGATAAGTAAATGTTATAATTGAAAATCAAGTAATATTTTAATGCGCGATAAGAGTTGTATTTCTTATTCATGACATTCTTTCAAGCTATAATTTTTAATTACAAAATACGAACTACAAGTTGTTTAAATTATTATGTAATTGGTACAACATATTTTTGCTATGTAAAAATTTAAAATTTTATTAAATAGCCAATTGCATCAACTAAATTTTAAAATAAACGTGACTGATACATTTACTATGTTCCTCTCTGTAATTCTATAAGATGAATATACAAAATTGTAGCACAATATATATTAGATGGAACAATTTTATAAAGTGTTTCTGTTACAAGAAAATTGTAACTGAAGTTCTTAAATGACTTATGTATTATTTAAAAATTATATTTAATAAATAGTAGCAACTTTTCCTTTAAGGAGGAAAACGAAAAAGGTAAAAATAATTTAAAATTTGACATTTAACATCTATTCTCACATATAAAATAAGTGAAATAGCGTTTCAAAGGTCAGTAGTCGAAATGTTATATATACATATATTTCGTTGGGCTTTTAATTCATTTAAAAACTAAAAAACACCTGGGCATATTAATTCCTAATATAGCATGATGAATATCTTTCGTATCTCAACAAAATATACCTACTACGTATAAGAAAATCCAGTGCACGACACTGCAGATGTTTTGTATATAAAAATGAAAGCTTATATATCACACATTCACAAAAAAAAGTACTTGTTATGCAGTTTTTGCAAGGATTTCCACATTTGACGAGTAATTGCCAGTTTAATAATAATTCGAAATATCAAAAACATTTCAGAATCATTTGGACATTTATATATAGTATATGAAAAATTAAATATTTCTTAATGAAATATCAGTGATTTCAAACAAATTCATAAAATTTCTAAATCATCATAATTTATAAAAATTATTATACATGTGGATTAATCCTATATAAATTTTCGATAGTTTTAGCCTTTACTGCATGAAATGACATTAGTTATAGATAAATAAATATACTTTGTGATCTGTTTCTTGAATTATTTTATTGATTGATCGTATACGTTCATATTTCATTATCTATGAATGATTGATGTATTGGTGCTTTTCTTTAATTCGTTATTATTTACGTTCTTTTTTATTCCCTAAATTAATATAATGTATATATACTTACACGCAATTTCTTGTAGAAATATCTTTATGGCAAATATGTTGACTATGCAGATACATTATTCCTAATACTGTTTGAATGGCCATGTCCACAAGATCTTGCGTCAAAAGAGCATACTGTTCTTCACCACGATGTCGACAACTTATAAGAAACCTACACACACACACACACAAACATTTGCAAGCATAGAGAATATAATAATATAGAATACATTTTCTGATCATAATGCAGCAGATTTTTAATATTGTCGATCAATTTTGCAAAAAAAAATATTTACATAAAGCAAAAAAATTAAGTAAACAGCCTTAAATAAATATCATCAATTCAGTCTTCTTATGTATAAGCAAGCTGATCTTTATGTTAGAAAACAAAAACAGCAAATTAGAATTTATGAAAAACTAATAAATTTCATAAAAACTGGGGAAATTCATATTATTGTAGCATTGTATAGAAATAAATTTAAGGGATGTAATAGAACATTTTCAACTATCCAAGTTCATTGATTAGGGAATAATAATAAATATCGTAAGTATTATATTTCGTACAAATCTGTCAAACTTAGTAAACTATAACTGTAAAATAAATCATTGAAATTGTCATGCATTATATTCCATATATTATTATATATAATCTGTATTATAGTTTGTATGATCTGAATAATATGAAAGTTTTAAAACATGGACAATAATCTAATTTTCTCTGTGAAACAGATATTTCGATACGAAATAAATTTGCATGTAACTAGAATAGCGATTTGAAAACACTACCTGATAATTAAAAATGAAATTTATAATAGTTAAGCATTTATTTAAATCGATATTATGTAATTTGTACAGCTGTCAATAGAAAAATAAACAGTTAGCTGTTAGAAGTTTGTAGTAAAAAAAAGTGAAACTATGTTCCTCATAGATAAATGTACAGAATTACTTTGTTTATAAATATTTACCTATAGTATTAACAGATATTTATAAACTACAAATATACTATCATAAGAGATATAGAATATTAGTATTATTTTATTTTTTGTTTTACACTTAAGATTGATCTTGAAACTAAGTTAAGAATGATTTTTTTTTTTCTAGCGCAAGGGTCTTAATCGTTTACGATGTCTTTGGAAGAGTATATTATATGCTACAGGAGAAAAAATAAAGGATTTAACATGAGTTTTTGTTGTTTGAAAATAAATTCAAGGTTTTCTGATAACTCTGAGGGCATTAGCATACCTTTTCAAATTTCCTTTGTTGAAGTAAGGGTAGACTAGTAATGGCTGTTTCGGGTTATCCAAATTGGTTGCCAATACCGAAAGAATGTTTTTGTGGGACACGCCGTACATCATCGTTCCCTCTGCTAAAAATACTGTTACTTGGTTTTTAGATGCAACTCCTAGAAATATACAAGTGATACCCTAAAGTTAGAAATAACGTAATGTATCCTGCAGGAAACATGCACTTGTATTTACGAAGTCGAACCCGTATGGTTCTATTTAAGGTAATATGATGTTTATTTATTTTAATTTTAAAGTTTACAATTATCTGTAAATGTTTAAATATATATATATATAGCATTTAGTCTCCAAATCGCGTAAAAATAGCCAATGCACAATAAAAATAAGGGATTTGTTTCGTCATAATTTTCTCACAAATAGTGTAATAATTGGATAAATATGATTGATAATGAATTGTGTGAAAGAACAGTTGTGAGTGAAATACAAGAGCGTGTATGAAGAATTTGAATGAAGCGAAAGAAGTGTGTCATTGAATGGGGAAAAATTATCAAGATGTGAAAGAATGTAAAGGGATTTCTGCCACCCCATTTGATGGGAAATGCTCTGTATGTATGAATGAATTTATAAGTACGTTCTTTGTTTTTTAAGGTAATAAGAACAGTTTAGATGCGAACATTATTAATCTAAAATTGGATATGGAAGTTATCTAAATTAATACATAAGGTTATTAATTAATTTAAAAAAAAAAAAGATGAAAAACTAATATCAGAATATTTTATCATATAAGAATTTTACGAGCTAATAGTGTAAAGCTTTTTAAACAAAAAGTAAATAAAATTAAATATTATGATTGGTGTGCAAATAAAATACACCTGATTGGTCATCGATAGTTGCGTGTGTTCTGATTGATTCGATAATAATAGTTTTCGATTATGTTATCGTTAAAACAAACAATCAACAATTGAAGTTTATACCTAATTTTATTCAGTGTTATCAATAGTTTAAATTTTTATATATGTAGCAGCATTAATTTTCACTAAAAAAAAAAACCATATAATTGATTCCGTAAAGTGGCAATTCAAAATTCAAGAACATAATCGAACTATTATTGCCACTTATTACCAGCAGCAATAATTATACGTGTTGCAATATTTATGTTAATTACGTTTTTTTTTTGTATATAGTGAAAATTTCAATTAATTATATAGAAAATACAAAACTAAATGGCTACTTTCTTACGCAATCTAAATAAATAAACTCATGACGAATGCAGAAAATTCTTCGACGGTTTTTTCAATGACCTTTGATTTTTTTATAAAAGGCAATTATATAGTGTTGCCCCACTCATGGGCAATAGATTTTAACATAATATTTACAACGTTAAAGTAAGTCTTAAAACCACGTAACTGGTTACTGACATATTTCATTATTCATTAAAACATAAACGTAGCTAATTCTTATGTACTCCCAAAAAGCTTTAGGAAGAAATCGAATACTTTACACGTCATCAGTTTACTACTACGGAACGTACATAGGTTTAAACTTTGAACAATACTGGTAATAGAAATTTTTTAGAATCAAACGTTATCAATTGACTGGAAATGCTCAAAATAAATAAATATAAATGTTAGTGAGTGTTGGGTTTAGCATACCAATCAGTAAAAGGTGACTGTTGTAAAAATGAAATTTTTAAGGGGTATTTATGGTGTATCCAAGAGAGACAAGAAACGAAATACGTATTATCGCTTTATCAAAAATGTCATATGTAGAATAGATGAGACCAAATGAGCTGATATGGTCATGTTGAAAGAATGTCGGATGAAAGGTTGACAAAAAATATGTACGTGGAAAACGTGGGATCACCTTTAGAATAAGTGTATGCGTATGATTGCCAATAAATTGCGTGAAAGAAAAGTTGTGAGCAAGCGGAATAGAATAGTGCTTATGAAGAATTTGAATGTAGTAAAAGATTAAGTGACAGAAGTGATGTGAGTGTTTCGGAAATGAAAGGATATGTATATAATATTTTTCGATAAAAAACGCATCATTTTAATTAAGAACCGAGCTATAATATATGTTTTGACAAGGAACACTATTTAATATAATTGCTTTACGAATTTACGCTTTGTTATTGCAATATACATATATTATTTATTATCGATATACCGATACAACGTACTTTATTGAATGAAATATTTATTTTGAATGTCTATTTGTATTATTATATTACGTTTAACAATCTGTTTAATATTTGTAATACATGTTGCATTTAAATCGGTAATTGTCAGTTGTCGGTAAGTAATGGGTATTATAGAAAAAGGTCAAATTTTGAGGTAAAACGTTTAAGCCTCCGGAAATTTTCATCGCAATAGTAACATTTTCCAAAAATCTTATAATTATCTAAATTGTAATTTGACGCATATAATAATTAAAAAAACAAGCAAAAGAGTTATTCTAATTAAAATAATTAAATATAACTTTTTAACGTATAGATGTTAAATTGCTATGAAAATTTTTTTTGCCTAATTGTTCTATCGTCATAAAATTACGAAAATTTCCTTGAAAATTAAATGAGAATATCAAGAGTTTTACATTTTTTCGAATAAAAGAATCATAAACCTCTTTTTATTGGCAAATTCAAAATATTGCTAATAATAATTCACATGTGAAAGCAACAATTATTTACACATAATAATTACAATCATATGGGTTAGCTCGCTTCATGTCTTTGTATTGTACGTGGATACCAATTTTATCTTTGATCAGCTGTGTTCTGACCTTGTATTTACAGTAAAATTACGTCACGATTACAAGCAAATTAGTATTAAAGATGAATTACGAATATTATTTTAGGATGAAAATAGGATACGACAAATTTACTCTGAACGAAAATATTCTAGGTCATGTTTACAATTTGAATTCATTTTCAGTGCCCTTCGTATATTTACATACATACATACATACATACATAATATCCTATTTTCATTAAATGGAGTGGTAGAAATTTATTTGCAATGAAAGGAGAATTGTATGTGGAAAATGTAGGTGGTGTAGTCCAGGAGAAAGGGCGATAAAGTAATTAATATATTAATTTATGAGAATTTTGAAATCAAGTTTTGTAAATACTGGGAAGTTAGTATGAAAGTAAAAACGTAGCAGTGGGGATAGGTCTAACAAAAAAGAAAAAATCGCGACCTTGAAATGAAGCAAATAACTAACACAGTCGATTTACATACGAAACTATCCCAAAGAGAGCGACAAACGAGTTATTTTTGCTGCTCCCTCCTAAATTTTCTAACCACCAGTTGAAGTAATACCAAAAAGAATGGTGTATAAATATGTTGCGTGTCCTTCTAGACACGAAAACAAAGAACAAATAGTATTGTTCATTTCATAATCATAATTATTCATTCATTTATTATTACGTAATTATAAGTCTTGATTGATAATGATAAATAAATCGTAATTTATGTATTGTTATTAATATTCGATGTACGTATGAGATAGTAAGGAATAAATTTAAATTACTTTTTCAAAAGAATTAAAAAAAAAGTATCAATCCCGAAATTGAGGCATATAGGCTTCCGGCACCCTAAACATGTACATGGCGGGTAAATCTGTAATTTTCCAATAAAACTAAAATAGATGTTACTATTCCATGATATTCTATCTAGAAATTTAAATTTCTACTATAAATAAAATTTACAAGACGTCACAAATAGTAATACACGTTTTCGTTTCACAATGTGCTAACATCAATGCTTCCAACACGCTGTAGGTAGTTCAGTTACAGAAAGGTTAAATATTTCTTTTTCAAATGGCAGTGGATCTAAACATGTTTGCTTAATAACGTAAACGAGTTTAATATAAAGTGCTGACCTACCTAATAGAGAGCATTGGCGCGAGCATAGCACTAGGGAGTATATAGAATAAATATCATTTTCAATGCCATATAATATTATTCATAGGGGTTTTCTCAGAAAAATAATGAATTGTTGAGTAATTCAGCCGATAAATAAAAATGCTTCCTCTTAATTTTATCAAAATATTTACGCGCCTATTCATAGAGAAAATAAACGTATACTGAAGTAATAATACATTCTCATCCTCTTTTAATTCATGTACAACTATATACGATTATTTTTTTAAGTTAAGGCTTAGTATAAAATTAAACGCTTAAATATGAATACGGTACAAGAAATTATAATTTTTATTTTTGAAGATCAATTGATTTAAATAAGAAAATAATTGAAGATAAATCAAGAAGTGTTTTATTATTTTATAAGTAAAAGTTGCACCATCTAGGAATCAACAGTATTAAATTTAATTTTATATTGGTATATGTTTAAAGTTTGAATTCACGATAAAATAAAAAATATAGAACTTTTTTCTATCTATAAATATATGTTGTTGCTATAGATCATTAAAATATTTCAAAATTAACATTAAAAGTAAACACATATTTCATACCCGATACGGTTTTTACGAATACTTCTTGAGAATCAGCATTGGAATAGGTGCCTCGGTATATAAGACCGAAAGTGCCCTCTTGTAGCAGCATGTTGGTATTAATAGTTTTGCGTTGCACCGATAGAGACCGCAGTCTATCAGTTGGATCGAACATGCGCGGATCATGTAGCGTGACCTGTAAAATGAATAATAAAATAATATTAAATAATCATTTTGTTACAATAGAGCATGGTTTAAATTAAAACTTATGCTAAATATATGATTCAAGTTTGTAATATATACTATATGAACAAATTAAGTAATCGGATGTCGGTCGTGGTTATTTTAAAAAAATATATTAACTTTTACATCGGTTTAATTATGAAAGTAAAAACTATATATTAATTTCTCTTAAAATTAAATTTCACAACCCTTGCTAAAACATTTTGTTTTTCGCATAAGCGCTGATTACAAATTATAAATATTTGTAATAATTAAATTTAAATATTTCCCCCAAAATTGTTTCTAGTAATTTTTTTAAAGCAAAACTATGGACGCATAAAAAATATATGAGATTCTATATATTTCTATTATCGTTTGAATTGACCAAAGTTATTGAAAGTAATTGCAATATATTATATTTGTGTAATTTATAATTACACCCGATATTTAAAATTATTATATGACTGAAAAGAAATTTTTATCAGAAATGCACGCCACTGTTTATAGACGCATTTATATATTGTGGCGCGTGTTCAACTAGAGACATCTATCGGGCGGTAAAAACAACAAGCACCACTATATATATACAAAAGGTGGAGCTACAATATACAATCTAAGTCTTAGAGAAATGCTATACTTATTGGAAACGTATTTTAGCATATTACTGGAAATAAATAAATAATTTATTTTAATATTAAGTATTTATGAATTAAAAAAGGATATGCAAAAAAAAAATTAATAATCTTTTTTTCAATAAAACAAAAAAAAATACATTAGCAAAATAATTTTTCATTAAATCGTGTAAATTTGTTTATAACATTATTTTTACTAATTTTTTAAATACTTATTTGTTCTGTGCTCGATTTATAGAATCTTTTTGTAGATGTAGAAATATGCCAGGGCCATTTTATTTTATTAGGAAAATAATGAAGAAAAATGTTTTATAATTTTAAGTAAGCCCATAGTCATCCTCAAAAGTCGGAACGAGTAGAAATATTACAATATTTATTTATATTACTAATGCCGAATGTTGTAAAAGTAAATAATTAATATTTTACAGGCATGTAATTTATAGTAATGAGAAAACAAATAAACTAAATACACGATTTGAAATAATGTATAAAATCACTGAACATATATCAAAGACCAAAACTCGTAAGAAATGTCATATTCTTCATAAGGTCATTTGTAAAGCATATGCTGTTGCACTCTCCTTATTACTGTGTACACCTACAAATAGGACCATTATGGTTATCAAACAATAATGATAGAAATTTAATACAGTAGATAATGGAAAATAATTTATAAAAGTCGTAATAAAATTACATAATATTTTATCCGGTCATTTGCAACTATTATTTGTTTATTGATGTTTCCTTATATTCGAAGCTCATTAAATATGTATAATACATAAAGAATATAATTTAACTTCCATATCTAATATATTTTCCTGCATTACTGGCGCACTCAATACTAGGAAAATTTATTGAAAAATAGAATCATTTTACCATCAACAGTATTGATTATTGGTTCATTTTGACTTTCTTATACGACGTAACAAGTATTGTAATCATAAAAACATTCGATCTCGAGATTTTAACGGAAATATAGCTTTTGACCTTCCCTGAATCGAGTCTTATTATTTGTGTGTGTGTGTGTTTGTGCGCGCGTGTGAGTGCGCGCGTGTGAGTGCGTGCGTGCGTGTGAGTGTGTGTGTGCGGATTTTAGTAAGATCGTTAGAATTAAAACAAATTGAAAATTTTGCTATTTATGTTGAACAATTGACAGGCATAGTTGACACGATATGTAAAATAAATAATATATGAACAAATTTCAATAAACATTTTTTTGTAACCTGTACCTTTTTTGAAAAGTATTTTCAAATAAAATTATGTGAAATATTAATATCTTACTGATTTTGCTGGCAGTACTACCGTTTTTGAGTTATAGCAGAAATTGCAAAAAATCACAAGAGTAAACATGCACTACGGTTGGAATATTCTTTTCAAAAATAGGAGATTTTTTTGCTGGGCATATACAAATCTTAAGTTTAATGTTTCATAATTTTATTTTCAACTGTATAGGCTGTATATACACACAGCCAGACGTCATTCCAGAATTGGTCAGCCTCGATTCAGGGAAGGTCAAAATATATATTTCAGTTAAAATCTTGAGATCGAAATTTTTCATGATTACAATACTTATACTGCGTATAAGAAAGTAAAATATGGGATGGAATGTTCGTTTATCATAGGTTGTTTGATATTTGTCAAGATATTAATTTAATAAAATAGAAAACCACAGTACATGAAAAACGTAAATTTGTTAAATTTAAACGATTTATTGATAAATCCACTCGAGATGCGTCTAGACGCACAACAGAAAGCACGATTTATTACCCGTTCATTTCTAAAGAATTTGATATGTATGTAGATACGAATGAATGAAGCAAAAAAATACGAGCGAAAAATTTAAATGAATGTAAAAAGTTTTCTGTCACCCCATTTGATATGTATATAATATTAGTATATTAGCACTGAAAATGTAGAATATTATTATTATAACTGTAATACATTTCTATATAAACAATTGTTCTTTATTTACAACTGCCTATAATAACGAATTGCAATAAATATATAATATATAATCAAAAACAATATTAAACCAAATTCAAAGTTTAGTTGGTCGTATTGGTATAGTAAAGTAAATATGCAGTCAAATAAGTTTTTTCTTTTGTCCAATAAACTAAAAGTATAAGACAATTAATCATTGTGTGTTTACGATTGATTTATTATTCGTATTGACTGAAACAAATGACATTTTGTCTAGGTTGAATGTCGTGCGTATTTGGTTACAATGCGACACGGAGTGGCGATATCGAACTCAACCTCACATCGAAATCACCCAACCTACCCTCGAGGCAAGGCAGCTAGCGTATATTCTCGACGTCGCCGTCGTCTAACGCGCCACCAAATTGAATGTGCACTAATGCGTGACTAAGCTGCTTTAATCCCATGAGTACAGATGCAACTGTATCTATTTACCTTTACAATATATCGTACAATCGATTCTTTACTCATGTTCCTATGAATAAATATCTGTTGAATAATTTTATATGTTATATTTTATAATTAATTAACATCAACAAACAAATAAAAGAAAATATGTGTGCGTTTTAAATTTATAAATGACCAGTAAATTATTCATTTTTAATTCTCTTGCTTTAGAGACGTCGATTCAAAAATTTTAAAATTAGAAATACGATTGTTACTTTAAATTTATAATTAAAAAATACCAATTTTTCTCAATAGTCTATAAATATTAAAAATGTATAAGTAAAAAAAAAAATACACGAATTTTTGCTTTATTATTTAATCGACGCGTTTCGAATTTTTAATCATCTTCACGTGTTATAATACGTAAATATACAAATCTACATTACTTGTAAACTAAATTAAATGTAAATCTTCTTAACATTAAATTCAGTTTATAAGTGATGTATAACCATTGTAACACTTGCAGATGACTGAAAAGTCGAAACCCGTCAATAAAACAAAAAAGTAAGAAGTCGTTAAAAATTGACGAGTATTTTATTTATTTAGAAAATTTAAATGTATTTCACCAAGTGCCAACTCAATTAATAGTATAAATATTTAAGTAATATTACAAAATATAAAAACTATCCTAAGTTAAAATTTACTAAAAATGTTTTTTTATATAAAATAAATGACAATCGTTTGATAAGAATTATGTATTTTTTTAATAAAATATTTCTTCCTAAAAAGGAAAATTACTTTATGATTGTTGTTTTTATTGATATTTTAACAAACATGGGGTATATTTATACGTAGTTTTAGAAATATGAATTAATAATCTGGTCGATCCATATATTCTAGCCAAATTGTTCTAGTTAAAGAAAATATATACGATAAACAAGTTAAAATTTGTCTCACTCTCAACAAAAAAGTATAAAATCATTGATACATATGTACATATGTCTCCTGACTCTCCTGTAATTTTAAATAAAACATACTGTCACCGATTGCTTTAGGGAAATGACATTGGTAACGGGGGATACATGAAACATAATCTAACAAAGTAATGACACTTATGTGTTTAGTAGTTAGTTCATTATAGGGTACAATTATTGCGCTGAAATGTTGAAATGTACTGTTGTTGTTTGGTTGAAGCTGCTCATTAAATTTTGTTAGTTTATGTTGACTTTCTAAGGTAAAATTCAGCGCAGGTTTGCATACAATTATCGCTGTTTAGCTTAAACTATGAATTAGTTCATTTTGAATATTATATATATATATATATATATATATATATATAAATTGTTATTGAATTTCTTATTTATGTTGTCATGGTTACGTAAGTATGGAAAATTATATTTTATAAATAATATCAACAAGGCTTGTCAATGTTTTATCTTAGCATTGATTGTCATAAGTTTCATAGTTAAGCAAAAAATTAAAACAATTGTTATATAAATAATAAGTTTTAAGTTAATTGGAAAACTAAGAAACGTCCGGTCATAGTGGTTTCTAATATAGCGCAATGAATAATTATATTCTCTGTAATTTTGAGTTTTAATATCTTCTTTTTTAAACAAAATATACACACTACGTATATGAAAGGCCAGTGAAAGAAACTGCAGATAATATTTTTTATGCTGTCCCATTTTTATGAGAAACAATATGAAGTTTTGTATATGTATTTTTATATAAACATTCAATAAAAAAAAAATCGTGAAAGTTATTTTGATATTTGACATGATATATTCATGTATTTTTCGTTTTATATGCGAAAACATTTCCAGAAATAAAACTTTTTTATTACGAGTTGTAAAATGTGCTTATATAAAATGCTCAAAGATTATAATGTTTATATAATTTTAAAAATAGCGAAATGTTTTTATTAAATGCATTATTTATACATTTATGTATTTAAAGATATCAATTTTTAAAGTTGCGACAAAATATATCTGGTAAGGAGCAATAATTAATGGGATTTTATTCTTGGTTTATTATTTAATCTACCGAAAAATGTATAGGCAATGCCAAAACGTCGAGTTCAATTAAAATAAACCAGGACTGCAATTCCATCAATTATTACAATATAGTATCACATCTCATATATTTAGCGATATTTGCATTATGCGATTAGTAACTTTAAGTAAATGGTTATCTCAATTCATTATTCAGATTAATCAGGAACTGAAAAAATATCTGCTGCGGAGCTTAAGTACTAAATATACAATAGAGTTATTCCATAAATATTACCTAATACATTCATAATAGAATGTAATTTTTTTCTATTTATCGCAATTATTCATTTTTAAAACGTATCGTTTATGCATTTGTGTATCATTAAAATTTCGTAATTGTCGCGAATTGTTACGTTGCCAGTAACATACAAAACAAACAAATTTATGTAGTCATCGCAAGTAAGTATAATTATGGTAATTGGAACCAACATGACGTTTAGGGGGTGAGTTTAACAAACGAAAGAAAATAAACAATGAATCACATCCAAAAACAGAAGTGGAATTAAAATTCAAATGATTACCCGACAACACAGATATGCATATCCATGTTTGATGAGAACAAAAGTTTAATACTCAGTAATAACATGGACGATGTTCAGGGAATAAAGATACACAAAGCGCGAAGTTAGTTAAAGAACGAGACTTTTATTATTTTCGGTTTTCGACTCGTTCGTTCGTAATGTTGGCTTTACGATCGTCATCGTATCTTCGGCTATATAGCGTCGGAATCGACTTTATAAACAAACCAGAACCACCACTGTCGGAGTTATTTCAATCAAAATACTGAAAACAATCCTTCAGAAAATCTCCAGAGAGAACAAGGGACGAATTAATAGAAGTTCTCGTCAAGAGAAGACAGTGTATAATGCCACCTGTTTTGTACCTCTCACACACCACACAGGTATCCGATTCCCGTCACCAATTATAGTACATACAGACAAGCAAACACAGTTAGTGATTGCGTCGGAACAGGCGACAAAGCTGGATAACTTTTTCAATTAACGTAAAATAGTGCAAAACAAATTTGGTTTTATATCGTCTTTAATCAACAGCTCCTCGATGAAATTTCAAGATAGATGCTATTGTTTTGTGCATTACTGTATAGAAGTGAGCTGAAATGTTTTAATAGCTAAGAGGTTGAGTAAAAAAAAAACAACTCTTGTATAGAATGTAGCAATGTGTGAAAAGGAATACAATTATATTGGACTGAGATCTATACAGAACACACATTGCATTGGACTCAAGAGAGGGTGAACGTGATTACTGTAAATGGTTGTAGCTAAATCGGTTTTGGGTGAGAGAAGATAAGGAGTGGGGGATGTAGAGTTGGACGATTGCCGCAACTAACGACGGTTTCTCTTGCGTCAGGGGCAGGCAGTGCCCTAGTTGTATTTTGGGGTCTGAGGAATTTTAAATTGATCGCAGATCAAAGTACTAAAGCACTCATCAAACAAGCCAATATATACCGTATATGAGAAGCGTAATGGAAACACTTCAGGATATAAGCGCACACTTACACATCTCATAGACACACACACTTTAAGTTGGGGTAGAATACGATATATGATATTATATCCAGAAAATATGTAATTTATTTTTAATAATTATTACGAGGGATGTTACCTACAGATCTACACAGTTTTAATCAACATTGGATTACGTTATATTTTGAGTGGAGAGCACTTTCTAGGGATACAAAAGCATAAGATAATTGAACAAATTTCCAATTGAAGCAATATAATTAAATTTTAAATCTTGGATTATAATTAGCAAAGAGATATAGTATAGAAACTTTTCCGAAAGTGAATTTAATCCCTAAAATAATGAAAATAATTATATAAAAACAAATATGGGAGATTGAAGAATATATATTGCTAAAAGTAGGAATAAGACAAACTATATAAATGTTTCATGTGAATAATTTATTATGACTATAGTTTTACCAACACAGTGGCATCTTCAGAACAATAGTTTTGAAGATGCCACTGTGTTGGTGAAACTATAGCCATAATAAATTATTCACATGAAACATTTACATAGTTTGTCTTATTCCTACTTTAATAATGTCGTTTCATATAGTTAAGGCTAAAACAATTAACGATTTAATATATATTGAAGCGAGGTAAAGATAAAATGTGAAATTTTACAAAATAATCCTTGCATGATATATGTATGTCAGAAATAAAACTGTAAACTTAAGCTTTTCGTATGTATCTTCGTTTGAGTAAAAATGAAACCGAATATAAAAAATATATAATGGTGATATTTGTTTGTTTACCTGTGACAGGTGAGTAAGTTGCGACGAAGCATAATAGGAAACACGGGACGGACAATACTCCGGTTTAACGTACATGTGTCCACCGTTATCAGTGAATGCGATATGGGTGGTTGCATACGGTGACGGTGACCGGCGTGAGCTGACAGGATATTTCTGGATGCTGGCTATTGTCGCATAGCTGCCACTGCCCACGCTTGCTGCTCGTCCGACCGAGTCTAACCTTATGAACACATTCTGGTTACTACCGAATGCCGCACTTGTGTAACTAGTACTGCAACAAACAATAAACAGACATTTCTGCAGGTACAAAAACTACATGCTGCTATCATCTTCAGTTCAACAAGAACATACAATACATATATACATTCTTTCACATCTTGGCAATGTTCTACACATCAAATTCTTTATACATGCTCTTGTATTCCACTTGCTTACAATTTTCTTTCACGCAATTCATTCTCAATCATATCTGTATCCATTCCGAGGATGGCCTCTCATTCTAACACTATTCATCTTCGTCTACGTAATTCTTTTCCGACAATCTTTCAATATGACCATTCCATATAATTTGACTTTTTATTCTGGATTTGCCAGACCATACATCACAGACGACACAAGTACACCATTGTACTTCCATCCTTAGTAAAATTTTAATTTCTTGCAAACGTGCCCAACGCTCCTGAAATCGTACAACCAGCAGACACTCTTAATCTCGCATTCATACTCTTCATCGCTAGATACTAAGCAACCCAAATAAACAAACTGTTTAACTTTAGCTAGTCGTTATCTATTTACCACAATATTACACACTGTCCTGCATTCATTGGTTTCGAACACCATACCTTTTGATTTATCTATATTCAGGGCAAGATTCATATCACTTCCAACTGCACTTATACTTACACATATACACCAAAAACCAAGACATCATTTGCATAAGCTAAAGCAGGAACAGCCACACCATCATTGTCGCCACATAATGTCCAGCGATATCTATATTAAACAGCCAGGGCGACATCACGCAACCTTGTTTCACATCAATATTGAACCATTCCCTCAATCTACCAGGAACTCTGTTGCCTAACTTCCAGTATACAATACTTGTATCGCATTTAACAAAGATATTTTCTTATTGAACATAAGATGCAAGCAATAATTATAGATAATTATGAATTTATCAAATGCAAATATAATAAACTATAACAACAAATAGAAAAATACATGAATTATAAAAGCAATTGCCATTCAAATGGTATATATATATATATATAAGGAAATATTTAAAAATTTATAATTTTGTAAATAATAAAACAAAAATTAAAATAGATTGATTTTTCGTCGAATAGTATGAAAAATCATAAATATAAAATTTTATATGTATATGCAATTAAAACTAGTTCGATTACAATATTTCGTATAAGAAAGTAAAAAATAGTTGTTTGAAAACTAAAATTATTTTTTATTATCAACAAAGTAGTAGTCTACATATCAGCTGAACGCTTTGGGTATTCAATATATCTTGATAGATCGAATTTCTTTAACATAATTATGTAACAAATTTTAAACCAATGTAATATAAGAAGAAATCAACAATTTAGAGTGCGTTAAATACATATATTTTTGGTAGCTTATTCACCTGAGTTTCAGACGTATAAATATATAGCATCATTTATTTCTTACATTTTAATCTAGCGAATTCATATTCTGTGATGATATATGAATATACTTACTGAAGTGAATCTTGATGTCTCACTTTTTTGCTTTTGACGTATACAGCGGATGTAACAACTACGACAACACTAATCATTGTGATGGCACATCCAACTGCCACGTAGAATGTTCCTGTTTCGTTCCTGGGTGGCGCCATTACACCTGGAATTGTAATAAATGTATAATTACTTAATATGTTGGATGCTGTTGAGTTGAATTTCACACAAATCAAAATGATTCGGGTAGACTGCACTTAACAATGTTTTGAGTATAATAGATGATAATACCCGAATATTACATTATAGCGAAATAATTGTCGTTAAATAAATATGTTTCTAGATTTCACTTTCTCATACGAAGTAATAAGTAGGTATTTTAATCATGATAATATTCGATCTCGTAATTTTAAAGTGTGTGTGAATGTGTGTGTGTGTGTGTGTGTGAATGTGTGTGAATGTGTGTGTGTGTGTGAATGTGTGTGTGTGTGAATGTGTGTGTGTGAATGTGTGTGTGTGAATGTGTGTGTGTGAATGTGTGTGAGTGTGTGAATGTGTGTGTGTGTGTGTGTGTATGTGAATGTGTGTGTGTGTGTGTGTGTGTTTGTGAATGTTTGTGAATGTTTGTGAATGTTTGTGAATGTTTGTGAATGTGTGTGAATGTGTGTGAATGTGTGTGAATGTGTGTGAATGTGTGTGTGTGTGTGTATGTGCACGCGCGAAAGAGAGCTGCCAATCAAACATATAATAAGTATAATTTTGAAACTACAAGACTAAAGTTCGTATTGGTCGAATACATGAATTTAACTATGCGGATTATCCGAAATTAAAATCAAAAACAAAAAATAGATAGATAGTAAAGCGTGTCAAAATTAAATTATGATAAACATGTAGAAAGGGTAACCATAAAAAGAGTGTAGAAGTTTTGGTCGATAGTTCATGCGTAGGCGAACTAGATTATCAAATATTCATGTCAGATACCAGGTCAATTGAACCATTAGTTTCCGAGATCTCGTATATTTTATTTTGAGAAAAACGCCCAAGAAAGTTGGATATGGTACCGACGTATTTTGCCAATTTACAGAATTTCGACTGCAACAATAGTTATACTTCATAAAATAAAAAACGGAAAATTAATAATTGTTTTAAATCTTTAAATATTATAAAACAAACATATAACTGACAAGTAACGTGATAAAATATGCTTTGGGCGTCAAATCTAGAGGGTATTTGTTATTTTAATTACTATATTATTCCTATATTATCATAATAAATACTGCAGCAACTAAAAGCATAAACGATTTAAAATTGTGATTATTCTATGCATACTCTCAACTAACAAGGGACATTATTCCAGTTAGTGTCCAATACATACGATTAGAAACTTCCATTATAAAACATATATTCATCCGTATTGTCGGATAGATATTACCCGTTTTCTTAATTTTCATAATAATAAATAAGTATAAAAGTGATCCATTTCTAATTACCATTTTTTAGAATAAACGCAATTTATTTTATTCAAAAGAGTAATAAAAATTATACGCGTTCATAATATAAATATATAGGAATCCCCATAAATTGTAATTGATTGACTGAATAAATGCGTCAACTGTCACATATTTATTAATATAGTAGCGCATTTATAGCAATGATCAGCTAACGAGCAACACACGTTGCATATGCTTAAGCGTATGTTTATAACATTATATACATCACACCACGCAAAATATTATTACAATATATAAAGCGCACATTCACTAAAACTTAATAATTAAACAGTTGCTACAGCGATTTCATATTTTTGACAGGCAATAGCGAAATATAACAACTACATGCTGAGTTTATTCATAACTAACCGAACTTCTGTTGTTGATGTTTGGAATAATTGATCATACAATCTCAGATATACTTGGAATGCATATGTTATTGTTTTGATATGCACGCAATTGAAATTAACTTGATAATATTTCATAAAGTATTTTATTATCAAATAGTTCGCATTTACATTTAGCAGAACATTTGTGGAAATTCATATTTTTATGTGACAAGTAACAACAACATTTAAGAATGCAATATTCATTTTAATATTTTCAGGAAACAAAAACTATACTGTTTTTTGTTGTTGTTGACATTATTCACACAACTATCTATTGCTATTATATAATCTATCCATAATCTAGATGATTTTGTTTGTTTTGTTGGATAATGTAAAGTAAAATGTAAAGTTAATACTTGCTAGACTATGAGAAAAGTAGCATGATTTTTTAAAATATTTTGTTAACCTTGTTTTAAGATTCTTGTTAATTAAAATATGAACACATTTTATAATCTAGAACAAGAAGGATGAAATTTGCTGCCGGTAGAGCAATACCAGTAAACTCTTCAAGCATGAAAAGAAGATGTGAATTTGGGTCACAGGAATATTTTGATGAACATGAAATTTAACAATATTTGTTAACATCTTATCTTATCGTTGTTACCCCATGTTTCACAAGGAAGAACATTAATTACATCATTATTATATTATATGTACGTTACGCTATGTACGATGTTCACGTTAATAGTAATTCGAGTAGAGAAATGCGACTGTTCCATCTCATAACGAGTTCGTTAATATATTCCCGCTTAGCGTGTTAATTATATTCCTTATGCATGGCAAAACGCCCGAACTTGAGTTGAGGAAGCTTATTATAAATAAAGTAAGTGATTAATCAGTTTTTAATGTGAAATTTTATACAATTTGTAACGCGACGTTCGTTGTGCTGCTCAAATTATCGTTGTTTTTTTTTTTGCTTCATTTTATTTGAACGTGTTGACGCTGTTTTTCATTATTTTCTTACAAGTAAGAACTGTATTTCATTTTATATACTACGTTGTTTGATGTTAATGATAATTATGTCATACATCTTTTGATAAAATAGTTATTAGCTTTCTAATTAATAAAGTTTATCGTGCCTCATGTGAAACAAGATACTGTCAAACACATTGTGAATTATAAACATACGTATGCTTTTGTATTGCAAATAAATAATGCCTATTTCAAGATAAGAAACGAATTCTTGTTTGTAAACGAAATTAAACATCATTTAAATTAATATTCAAAGTAAATTATCACACACTTAGAAACAAAATTGTTACCAGAACTAATAATTTTTAAATTAAATCTGAAAACATTTTAGTATTTTCGCATTCAATTTATGGCATTTTCATATAATACTTAAATTTTCTTAAACATACGATTATTTTCGTTTATGAATTTGACCACAGTAAAATAAAATCATATATGACACCAAAATGTTATGGTTTAATTTTGGTATTATTTCAATTCTTTCTAATTTAAATTTCTTAATTATCGAAACTGTATTGTTATAAATGTGTTGGTAAAAAATACTATTTTGAATTATGATTTAAACCATGCTAGAATAATTTTAAGCAGTTGAAAAAGTAACGGATACGGCAGGGATCGAACCCGCGATTTTTTATTTAAACCATAATAAAACAAATTATATTTATAAAATAATTTATTTCTAAATATTTGATATTTAATTATTATATAATAATATAAAACACTAAAAATTCAACTATGAGAACTTATGGACAAAACTGTATAATATTCCGTGTAAGAAAACCAGATGTGCAGCTATTACTAAAATACTCCAAACATGAAAATTCGTTTTGCAAGATATATCTACCTGGAAATGGTCTTAAGCAGTTTCCTATAGAAATATATTTTTCTTGTCATTCGTTTCAAATATGTACAAAAGAACTATTTTTTAAATTTTGTTGCTGCAATGTGAAATATTCTAAAATTGAAATAATATTTTTCCAAAAATGGGAAAACTGTCAATAGATGCCAGGAAGTATTAACAAAAAAATCAAGAAATACAATAAATGCCTCTAGCACAATAGGTGATTATGTTTTTAAATAAATTCTCTAGCATATAAGTATACTTATTTACGTATCTTATAAGATAAAATATATAAATTTATAAACTATATTTAATAAAAAATTAATTTATAATAGAACTTATTTATTTATTGATTTACCTAGTTCATTTAACAAAAAATATAATTTGTCATTCTATTACTAGAAAGGACTGTTCTATTAAAGGCAGCCACCGTTCTATTACTGGTATTTTAACAATTTTTTTTTAATCTTTATATAACACATAAATTTTAAGAATTTTCAATTATTAAATAAATATATTAACTATGCATTTTTAATCCTCAAAAAAGTAGAAAATTTTCTTAACTGTTATATTACTGGTCTATTTACCCTAACGTTTCACATATTTCCCTTTAAAAGTAATGTGTAATTTGATTTGTTTCCATATTTTTAATGTAACATAATTACAATAATGAAATAACAACGAAAATATAATTCGTAATATTTTACGAAAATATTGGTTCATGAAAATAGTTTAAAAGAATTCCAAATAACGAGTTAAAAAAATAATTTTTAAAAATTGGTACTTTATCGAAATGAAAATGTTTATTAAATTAAGTATATATGCTAGGTGTCATAGTTTGCTATAATTTTCATAATTTTAAAATCAATCTTAAAATCAAGCTAAAATATCAGAAAATGGTTTTAGAAATGCCAAATATAAAATAATAAATTTTTTTTTTAATTGTTCTTTGCGACCAAAAACTGACTAAAATCGTAATCATTATTTGCCTAGAATACCCCTGCGAAAATATGACTGTATTTAGGTATATTATATACGTAATTGAAATGCTCATTCTTGCTTCCTATATGTTTGCCGGGTAAACACTAAAAATGGTCAAACACAATAATTTACGAATGCGAGAATAAATAGTAAAATCAATTTTTAATTAAATTCTTTTCTTTTGAACTCAAAAATTAAGAGCAAGTACAATTATATATCTAAATTAAAAAAGTTTTTAATGATCTTTTTAATTCTAAATTTCCGGCATTTGATAGCTTTTGAACACGTTAGAGATGGTCTCGTCTCGAAAAGTACTTTTTAATGCTTCTTTAGCGAGAGCAAAATTATTTTAAATATTGTAGCTTTTTTGTTTGTAAATAAATATTGTTAATACAAATTCATTTGGGTAACTTTATGTATTTGTTCGATGCGGATAAAAGGCTTTCGTTAAATAATCTGTGAAACTTAAAAAGGTTTACAAATTTACTTATAAATTCAAAGGAAGAAAATTAGAAACCTAGCTTTAACTAATTAATAAGCTATGCTAAGCTGAAATTTATATTCTTACATCATTGATTAATATATCATAACTTATTTTCCATGATTAAATTTTCATAAAAATTATTATTGTATATAAATAAATTTTAAGAGGTAAATGTTTATGATGACATTGTGTATGTTTACAGAAACATGATTTTAAGCATTGGTGAAGCTTTTTTGTAATAAGCCAGAAAAAAAAAATAATAACGATAAGGTCTGCAAACATACAAATTAGAAACTATAATCATAAATGTATTCCGGAAACGAAATTATATTCTAATTCAATTTAAATCATGAAAATAAACCGTTTGAACTGATATTTTATACTTTCAACATGTCCAAACCATATCAACTAAAAATCACTCACTTTACCTTTATAATGTACAATTTGGTGCTACTTTGTTACTATGCGTTGGTAACATTTTGACAGGTGACATTTTATTTCGCCATGATTGTTATTTTGTTGATTTTGTATTTCATATTGATAATTTGAAATGAGCAATTAAAAGATGAGATCAATTCCAGATATGGCCGCGTTCTCATTGGATTTTTCATTCTCTACATGCATTTTGAAAATTACGATACTTTAATTGCTAATAATTATACGATACTGTTTAATAGCGAACCCATGGAATAAATAGATAAACTATTTTCCATTACAGGATTTTTAAATTTAGATAGAATGAACAATAAATACGTATAAAATTACAATTTAATAGTTCAAATGGATCATATTCATTGAATATCAATTCTACTATACGGATGCTAAAGGACAATAAGGTTTAATTTTAGAACTAAACTAAATTTGATAAAGAAAGATAATCTTATGTAGTAGTACATGAATATGGAAATTTAGTATTACTTTAGAATAGGTTTATTTTCTCTATGAATACGCGCGTTTGTTTTATAAAGAAAACTAGCTAATCCAAGTGCCATTTTTTCTGATAAAATTTTGAAATTATTTTTTAATTTTTACATTCAGAGAAATAATTAGATTTGCAATAACACAAATTTTACATATAAGTTTGATTTTATTAGTTTTTATTCCATTAAAATTTTTGATAATTTTTATGCTGTTAATATTTTGTAAAATATTAGATATGTTTTTAAAATTATGCGCCATTTAAATAGGTAAACTAGCACGTGATATACAAACCTGCAAATTTGAAATTTTATTTGGTATATGTAAATATAATATGAAAATTATGTGCGCGTTTTTATTTGCATATTATTTGCATTTATAAATATATATTATAGTAAAATTTTAATATGAAGTAAAAAAAGTGTCACAAAAAAAGCACATTTATCAATTGGAAAGCTTCGTTGTAGACATCGAACTTTTAAATCAATCGAATTGTTTTCGTAAAAGTGCGATTTCGTTCCAAATAATCCCCTGGTACAGAATGAAAATAAAACCTATAAGATCATGTGCTTACTATACGTTGAATAGCGACTGATTTAGAACTACCATACCATACGTTTGCACTTTTTCTGTATTTACTATCTCACAATATTCACAATGTGCATGATGGATGCATATTTGCACACGCCCTTCTCAAATAAAGCTAGCTGCCAAAAATCCTTTTACAAGTCACATCAATAACAAAAGACTTGATTGTTGAAAGAGTTTAGTTTGTAGGAAATTCAGAATACGGTGATAAAATTTTATAAACTCTAATTCTAAAGAATTTATGAATATATGCATATGTTTGTATAATAATTTGATTGCAGATTCTCTTTACAGACCCAAAATAGACCTATATGTCTAGCAATAATTCTTTTTTTTTTGGCATGCAATGTTAGGATATACAATATATTATATAGTTCCTAGATTCAGAATATTATGTAATATAATATCTTCTTTCATGCCAAAAAAATATGAAATTCTATAAAAATACAGCAGTAGCCTCTCAGAACAGTAAACATGTTTCTGATCAACTCTTTTCAGTATAAATAATAAATGTATAATTTATCAAATTCCTAATTATTCGAGTTTATTTTGTTTTCATTTTAATCAATTCTTGGGTATAGTTGATACTATTTATGTCATTATATTTTCTATACCTGCGATACTATGGCAACATAGATAAGATAAGGGAAAATGTAAGTAACAATTTTTTTACAACCTTTTGAAAGAAAAGTTTTGTGAAATAATCTTCTATGTATTTTTATTGAAACTATTGTTATTATATGTTTTCAAGTTATGCAGAAACCGCAAACAAATGAATAGAATAAAACATGCAGTTCCAGTTTAAAGATTCTTTTCAAATATAGTAGGTGCATATGCAAGTCTCAAGTTTAAAGTTTCATAATTTTACTTTCAATCGTCATGCAGAAAATAAGGATAGTTCAAATCTCGAGATAGAAAATTTTCATAATTATTATACATTCGTGTAAGTAATTAGTTTGATTTACGTTTACATAAACTAACGTATAATATATGTACTTTACGAATGATTTCACATTTTTCAGAAAATGTATTGAATTCATATATATATATATATATATATATATATATATATATATATATATATATATATATATATATATATATATATATATATATATATATATATATATATATATATATATATATATATATATATATATATATATATATATATATATATATATATATATATATATATATATATATATATATATATATATATATATATATATATATATATATATATATATATATATATATATATATATATATATATATATATATATATATATATATATATATATATATATATATATATATATATATATATATATATATATATATATATATATATATATATATATATATATATATATATATATATATATATATATATATATATATATATATATATATATATATATATATATATATATATATATATATATATATATATATATATATATATATATATATATATATATATATATATATATATATATATATATATATATATATATATATATATATATATAAATGTAAGTCCTCGCTCTATCGCTTGTAAGATTAAAATGTATCGCTCCTTATCTGAAGATTGACGAATAGACACCAATTCACACCATACATAATTTATGTCTACACAATTCGTGCCGTTTGTAATTTAATTACAATAGTCTGTTGTTTCCGGAGTTTCTGGGTCCCGAAAAAGAGACGGACCCTAATTATTGACTTCATAATTTTATTTATAATTTTGAAAAAAATTTACACAATTTGTTTATACATAAATGCTGAACAGCTACTTTTTAAAGAATTAAACAAAATTATCTTAAATTGGTTACTTTTTATTTGTTGGTTTGATTGTAACTTCGATAATTTTAATTATAGTAGATATATTATTTATTTAAACAGAACTGCGTTCTGCCAAACTTGCTCGCAAAAGGCGACCTTTGAGTATTATTATTTTATATACTTAGGATGTTGGTCTTTACTGTATAGATTTCAAACAATAATATTTCGAAAACTGTACAACAAATATTTGGACTGCGAATATTTGCGTAACTTGCTTTGAAATTTTGTCCTTTATGAAAATGATCTCACAGATAAATTGTTTTGAAATGATGTTTTATTTCTTTTGTAGTGTCGTTAAACTCAACATTCGCAAGCTTTAATAACCCATAAAACTCGCATAAAGACACTGTTTGCTTTGGACAACTCTCTGTGATACGCATGAGACAAACAAGCGAAACCCCTCTACTGATTAATAACTTATGAATAACGTTCGCTTTATAAAGTTTTGACTTCATTTAACTACACCACATAAGATCTAATTTTGATAACATTTATCACAACTCGAATCAAGTGTATCTCTTTTCTGAAAGTTAGTTGCGCCCTGTCTTTGTATAAAATAATATTTGATAAGATACCTTTGTCTACTATGTATAAATATTTGAGGACGCTAATTGTTATTTAGAGGCTCATTAAATATAACAAACAACTGCATTTTCAATATGCAACAATTAATTTTTAAAAAAAAATTTAAGTTTCAGATTAAATATTGCTAATATGTTAACTCTAAAGTTTGAAGTAATATTTTAGTTTTTCTTTCTCCGTAAGCTTTATTTAATCATAGATATGAATCACTTTATTATATTTAGGTAAGAATCTACGTACTCATAAACTATTAAGTTAAACGTAATAACATTTTCTAAAATTATGATAAATTGTTTTAAAATGTGTTATTATTAAAACTTTTTATCTACCGAAAGACAAATTGAATCTACATCTCGCGAAAGTTCACAAACATGAAAACGTTATAGTAGGATTATTTGTACTATGAGTCACTCTCTGAATATTAATTAATTGTGAAATAAACGTTTAAAGAAGTATTAAATTTTACAGGTCCGAATTTTTGTCATGATAATATTCGACATTAAAACCAATTAGCTATAAATCACATTAAATATTTTGGACCCATCAGTGTGAGGAATACACAAATGGCTTAAACTCTAGTTAACCTTTGGAGGACCGGGATGACGCCTTGGGGCGTCAAGCCCCGACCCGCCAAAGACTTGGTCTTAGTTTAGTCTTTTGTGCATGTCCCAAACTCACTTTTTAATAGAAAAACTGAGCTTTTGAATTTTCTCAAATCCCGGTCCTCTAAAGGTTAATAATTTAGATCGTAATGTTTGGATATGATGGTAGTGTAGTAAATCATAAAAATGTTTGCCTTCTAAGAATGTGAAAATTTTAACTTACCTTTCAAACAAATTTTATTTCTTTTAAAATTAAGCCACGTTTCGTTATGCATCCGGTTGTGAGTGCTGATATTCAATTGTATTTGAACTTCTATTTCTGCACTTTTCAATCCTGTACATGGTAATTTAACTCTGAAACAAAATAAAAACATACCATTTTTCATTAATATGAGAAAAATGTCAAATAATATTATAAGATAGAGCAAAACGTCATATTGTTTGATCTTAATAAAAAAATTAAATAAATTTGGCGAATAAGTTAAAAACAAGAATTCAAATTATAATAGAATTCCATCTGTTAATGTTTTACTTTTAAAAGTGAATTTTGTAATAAATTCTGGAAACATTTAATATACCATATTTCCTGTCTATCTGAATGTTCACGCGCGCCATTTTTGGTGTTACACAAATATGGGAAATTATAAAATATTCATCGAACTCAAATAAATTGTTATTTAGTATATATTGTCACAAATGGATTTAGTGGTACATGAATGTTATATATCGAAAACATGTAATATATATCTACTTCAATAAAGCTTTTATGAAATTTGAATTTAAATTTAAATTTATAGCATTTTCTGTAATAATTTCTGTGTTTAATTGTATACATATTGTAACAATTGTGGATCTATATGTAGGTCTCGATAGAGAATTAACTGTCATACATATTGCTGTAAAAATTAGTGGCAAGCGTTCGTTTTGAAAATTAATAGCAGCGGTAGAATCCGGTTGCGCTATTGGTGACTCCGGTTAGGAATATTGTTACAATTTACAGTGAAATTGATATGCGAACTATTGATTTCATATAGCAATATTTAATTGTTCGCTAATAAATCAGTTGATACTGTTAAATTTATATTGAGCAATGGCAATAAAAATTCATTTAAAATTATGACACGGCGAGTTGAAACGTTGGGGAAATTTAATATTGCAAGTATCATATCACTGCCAGTGTTGCTATGCTGCTCCGATTGTCACAATTCAGGCAAATGTTATTTATTACCTACAAGCAAAATGTTTAATAAAAACCAGCTGTAATATATTATTCAATTTTATGATTCTATATAAAAACATATTTTTGAATAATTTGATTTAAAAATAAGACCATAATCATACAAGAGTAACTACAAAACATTACTTAAATTGGAATGCATTGAAAAATAATTACACACTCGGTATATCTGAATAAAAAAGTAAATAGAATACAAATATATTAACTATAGACCAAAATAATGAGATTGCTACTTAAAATAGTATTCTTTTAAAAAAAATACTCTCCAGAATTAATTTTATAAGCATGTACATATATAAAATAAGTAAATACTTACGGGTTCTTTGACAAAATACCAATCGAAAAAAAAATGTGGCCAAGTCCGCGTCATTGGCAAATTGATAAAAAAAATATGTATTCAAATTTTGAAAAAGAAAAAAAATAATTACTGGGCAAAAGTATAGTTTATATTTTGTTGATTAAAATTTTATATGTCTTGCTATGTAAAAACATATGACTGTGATTTAAAGAAAATGTTGTACTATGCATACCTGTATGTTTGAACGACTGTTGGAATTACACCTCTAGATGATATATTGACCTGTGGCTCGAGAAGGGCTCCTTGACCATCGTAGTCTATTGTCATGACATAGGGTAACTAAAATCAAATAAATCATATCTTATAAATATGTATGTATTATGTATTTATTTATATAATGTTTATTTACTTGCTGATAAAAAGAAATATATCATAAATAATAAGTCACTCACTTTCAGCTCATACAACAATATGTAGTTGCCTGAGTTACATAATTTTTTAAACATTTTTTTGAAACCAGAATTGAATATTAAAAAAGGAAACTAAAGGAAACCACTAAATTTATGATTTTAATTTAAGTAACTTAATCTACAACATATTATAAAAATTTATTTATGTAACAAATTGCAAAAACGGTTAATTAAAAACGTTTCATAATGCTCTTACGATGTTTAAAGTTAAATGAAACATTAGCACATTTGAAGATCGAATCATTCAAATCTGAATGGCATGCTATATCCGACCATCAATCCTATTAAAAAATAACTAAAAAACGGAAAACTAAACAAATGTGCAAGCCCTATAATGGTTTAATGTTAATAACTGATGTGAACAATCCATGAAATTGTTTTACTTTATCCGCCTCTTTTTTCGATTCATTTCATTGCGTTCATTTAAAAATAATTTACTGGGCATCGTCGTCCAAATGAAAGAGTAGAGAAATAATAAAATTGATGTGTGCAAGGCGTCATATAGCCGTATCCCCTAAACTGAGAGAGTTAATTATAATCCCTAATAAAGGATTCATTAAGCAGATGGTGGAAAAATAAAGGAAATGTTCGATGTTAGCGCCTGAGGAAATACAGCGAATGCCGCATAGGCGCCCGTGCGGGCTCGAGATGACTTTTGTTTAAATGAAGAAAGAAAAAGGTTACGATAGTTCACCACTTAAAGTGAATTTGATATTGAAATTAGATAAATTTTCTGATCTTTTTCTTTCAAATATCGCGATTTACTTAAATTAATAGAAAATAAAAATAATTGTTTTGTTAGTATTTGTTATTTGTAAATACTTTTTAACATAGTTGTAATATAAGTATTAAAATAAGTTTAAGAACTTTACATTACAGGTAAATTGGTTATATTTAATGTAAGGTAATTTGGTAATTTATTTCATCATGATTTTATAAACAATTTTTTTAAATGACTTTATAGATTATATTATAATAGACTGCTGATACATAGGAAATATCTGCGTTGCGAATGGTTGTTTTTCAAAACGGATTTTGATCTTATTCTTGGTTTCCACTATTATAAAATAAGTAAATAATAAAAATCATAATTATTGACGGGTTTATACAAACTTCACTACCCGCTAATGTGCTCTAATAATGGGGTGAGATTGGACTTGGCATCTAAGAGAAAGTCAGTGTTTAGAGAGATGGGGAAAGATGTAGAATTGGGTTTACTTGATCTTTAATTAAAGTGCCGACAACGAACTGAACCGAATTGAACGTTCATAGTTTAATCTCGATTGGTGTCAGTGCGGTGTATACTGTTGCGTATTACATGTGGTGACTGACAATTGAGTGTGCTCGCGCGCGATACCGGCCTATTCTACAAGATTACTAGATTACCACCGATGGCCGTTCGAAATCGATTTCACTGTTTATCGGAAAACCATTTTGTTCAAGCGTGATGTTCCGATACGTTTCTATACGCTGCGCATTATTGCATTATGTAATGCGTTGATGCGGTCAGTATATATCGCAGTCTAAAATGACCTTACCCCTTTTCAGAAAAATTAACATTAACCGAAAGTGTAAATTCCACCAAGTGTTTCCAAAATTCATCAACATGAAAACTAACACAAGATCAGAACCAGCAACGAAAGCATTACTCTCCGCTAAAAAGATCTGGCTAGAAGAAGAAACGACTAAACACTTCAGAAGAAGACAGAATCTACACATCTACATCAAGGTTCTACATGCGGAATTGACATTCAAATTACACCCAATTCAGTTCGATTGTTTTGACGACAACATCCGGGACAAAATAGTGTCAATCTTACACAAAATCTTTATAAAACAAAGTAAGAAATTGAAAAATCTTATCTACAACCAACAACCTATCTCAACTTGTACGTACAATACAGATATAAACACACATAAATTTTACCCTCGTGTTTACAACCTCTCCAGTACTAAATTTAATGCTCAAGAATCTAACTTATTAAACAAAGGACTCAAATTCAATCCCCAGACAACTTTTAACAAAAAAGAATTTGAATCTCTAGCTATCGCTACAGATTTAGCTCTTGTAGGTGTTCCTAATAACTTTTATTTAAAACACCATTTAGCCGATTCATTAAAGTTAGAAAAGATTAAAAACAAAGTACACAAAAGTACACTTGTAGACGAGCACATCAAATCAATTAAAAATAAAATCAAACTAGATAACTTAATTGTTACAAAAGCCGACAAAGGTAACACCATTGTAACTTTGAACAATCCTGCCTATCTTGACAAAGTTACGGCGTTCCTATCATCAGAAGATTTTTTACCTCTAACCAAAGATCCTACCAATAAATTCCACAAACAACTCAAAGAAGCCCTCAACTCAAGTAAATCTCTTATATCGGACACACACAAATTTTACCTAACTCCTATGAACCCACAAGCCACGATCTTATATGGCTTACCAAAATTACATAAACCTAATATTCCCATTCGCCCAGTATGTTCTTACATTAATGCCCCATGTAACAAATTAGCAAAATTTTTATCAACAAACTTTCTAAAAATAACTAGTTACAAACCTAATCACACTATTAAAAATTCATTGCAACTTGTCAAGAATATTTCAAATTACACGATCAACAACAGCGACAAACTAATCTCCTTTGACGTCAAAAACCTATTCCCCAGTGTCCCACCGACAGAATGTTTACCCTTAATCCACCAAATACTAAAAAATAAGAACATCCCAGCAACAAAAATTTCTGATTTCCTGTATTTGTTCGAACTATGTACAACTCAAAATTATTTTCAATTC
Source organism: Nebria salina (assembly GCA_944039245.1). NCBI lineage: Eukaryota > Metazoa > Arthropoda > Insecta > Coleoptera > Carabidae > Nebria > Nebria salina. The sequence goes on along the minus strand of OX063288.1, from coordinate 6,314,986 downwards.
AACTCTAAATTATACCAACAAACCTCTGGATTTGCTATGGGTTCCCCCATTTCCCCCTTACTAGCAGACATATTTATGGACAATTTAGAAAACAAAACAATATTAAACTCATCGTTCAAAAAACACATAAAATACTGGTACAGATATGTTGATGATATATTAGTATGCTGGACAGGCACAACACGTCAACTCAATAAATTCTTCAATTATATTAATACCGTCCACTCTGCCATTGAATTTACTTTGGAAATCGAATGCAATAATCAAATTAATTTTCTAGATCTTACCATTAGCAAACTTAACCAAACTCATTCCTTTAATATTTATAGAAAACCCACTCAGACAGACACAACAATTCCCTATGACTCTCTACATCCTCTCTCTAACAACCTTTCAACTTTTTACTCAATGATTTGGAGAGCGATGACTATCCCGTTAGCCTCAGATAACAATAACAAGAAAATTACCATAATTAAACAAATTGCCGTCAATAACGGGTATAAAACCCAAATAATTGATAATTTAATTAAAAAGGTCGCCTCAAAACTTTCACTTCAGTTAGTCTACCCAACAATAAAAAATGAAAACACCTATCAATTCAAGCCTCTACCGTATTTCGGAAAATTTACCAACTTAATAGCGAATAAACTCATAAAGTCAAACGTTGCCGTTACATTCAAAACAGACAATTCCTTAGGTAAGCAGATTAAAAATGGCAAAGAAAAAGTAGATATTATGTCGAAATCCGGAATATATAAACTAAATTGCGACGACTGTAACGGAGTTTACATAGGTCAAACTGGGAGATCTATTAAAGCTCGCATTACCGAACACAGTAAATCCTATAGTCATAATAGAACCAACTCAACCTTTGCAAACCACCTTATTGAACACGCACATCATAGCCTGTTTAATCCGCGCCTTTTACATGCAGAAAACAAAGGATTAAAACTAAATATCTACGAGTCACTAGAGATTAAGAAATCTTTGAAAAACCCGGCCGAAGAAGTTCTTAATGACCAACTTGACCTGTATAATTCTCCTCTCCTTAATATCCTTTTGTGAAATTTTACCGACTATTCCCCACTTTACACTTAGGTTAGAATATATAAACTGTATGGTTAATTTTAAGTTTAGTATAGATCTGATGATGCTATTGTATAGTAAAACTTAAGTAATCTATGAATAAATATTTTGTGAAATTATAAACCAAGTGTATTATTTTATTATCATGTATAACAAATTTCACCATGTAAGAGCTTCAACAATTCAAGAATTAATTATGTTATATACATTTATAGTTGGAAAAGATTCAAATCAGGCTTGTATTTTCATATTTTTATTTACTATAAAATATCAATAAATTATTATGTAATGAACAATTTTAATTTAAATGTAGAATAGATCATTAAAAAGCTTTTTTTCGTATAAAAACTGTCTTTTATAATGCAGTTATCTTTGGTTAATATTTCGAGGTAAAAAGAGGGTGAAGTCTGCGTAACGAATGGTGTTTACCCCAAGAGGATATATGTTGGTTCAGATTGAACTATGCAGTGATAACCAGAAAGGCTAAATTCATATATTTGTAAAAGAAAGAAAATCTCAATAAATATCATAAAAATTGTACGAAATACATAAAACTAAAATAATTTTACGAAAAATATTAAATTACAAACAAACTTTTCAATAAAAACATTATTAATTGCACGCAAACGTAGAAAATTATTTTTGTGTGTTCAATTTTATTATTCAAAAAAGTTTTTACACATAATTCTCAATTTTAAGTTCCAACTTAAAGTACTTTAAAATTTGTCTTTTTATTCGGGTTAACTATTGTTAGTAAAAATTTATCATTAAGTTGAAAATATCTTTTCTTAATATTATTTATAATAAAATATCAATTTTAAATATAAATCTATATTTAAAACAACCATTCGGATTATATTATCAAAACGTCTATAAAAACTATAACCGAAATTTATAATACTGTTTATAATATGACAAATATTTTCATGTAAAATTGTATTTCATTATTTATTGTTGTAGTCGGTGGTACTGACAGTGGTAGCTGGTGGGCTCGCTTCCGGTACGGTACTATACGACACAACGCGTTACCGGATATATACGATACACTTCAACATAGGACAATACATTGGCACCGTGCACCGGTGTTGGCGCGTTTATACCACGGGGAAATAAAAGGAATGCAGTCCTTTTTGTTTTCTAGTTTTAGCGTTCCAAAATTAATAAATCAATGCCTTGTTACACGCACTATCGCACTTCATTATTATTGTGCAATATTTTTCTGTTATGGTATGGTTTTCAAATAACAATTGGCGATCACAACTCATGGCATTCTCATTAAATACAATATATTTTAACCCTTTGCATAAAAATTTGGCAATGCAAACAAATTATTGTATTACTTATCAATGTTAAAACATTTTTCGTTTATACAGTATTTAGTGGAGCGATACACCCTACTCGTATTTCAATTAAATTGTTCGGGAAGAATTATTTGTATAGTTTAAATCAGCTTTTATTTGAGAAACAGGATCAAACTGACTTAAAGTTTTTATGCGTCGCTTCATTTTTATCCGATACTGCATGCATTAAATGTTTTTTATATTTCAAATTTATTAACTCATTGTGAACGACTTACCGAGTTTACTCATATAATTTCATACTACGTTTAATTATATCTCAATTAGTTATTTCTTACATTTTTAATCCAGTTGTACTGTCAAATAAATATATTTACTATTTAAAAAACAATTGATTTAAATTACACCAAAAAAATGAACTTGGTAGCAAAAGTAATAAATCGTATTCGACGATATTACATTCTTTAACAAAAAAAAACAAATTTTCATAATTTAAAATGCCGCTTATTTATATTCAAAAATCTTTTTTAAATAATTTAATAAAACAATTTTCTATAACCGATGTGAGAAAAATATAGATTTTATTACGGCTTAATTATAAACAAAAAAAAATATATTTTTAATAATTTAGAATAAAAATACAAATTATTTATACTGAAAACTTGCAAAACCTCATTAGCTTTGTGCAACTTTTTGTGGTAGAATTGAGTGCGAGCACGAGTTATACATTGTCATGTAATACGCAATTAGATGTTGCAATATTATGAAATACTTACTATTTCTTAATTTTTCATAAATCCAGGAAAACATTTTTTAAATCACTTTCAATTTATCATATTTGCACACAATTACCACCTATAACACGAATTTGTTAGAGCTTAAAATAAAAATAATAAAAAAGCAACAAATAAATTTTAACCAAAAAATTAACACGCTCCCTCCGCGGTTATTGATGGACTACTGTGCACAAACGGTTGTTTACAAACAGCATACAAACTAACAAAAAATGGCGTCCAAATATTCAACATATCAAGATAATTAAACTTAAAATAATTCTAAAGCTTGATTTACACTGTAATAAATTGTTTCGACTTTTCAGGAAATGTATATATATTTATATATTGTGAGTTTTTAGTTTATTTTAAAAATTATACTCTCTTCAACTATTCAAATTTTGTATTTGAATATTACTCTTATTTAAACAAAACATATAAGAAAGTGCAAGGCATTGCTGATATTTTTTTATTGCTTCATCATACTTGTAAAATTAATTTGTGCAACGATGCATTGGCATCGAATTCGTGATCGATCGGCATTCTATTATGTTGGTGCATCAAAAGCTAATTGAATTGTAAGATGTTGAGTTAGTTGAGTCGAGACGGTTTCATTCCGATCTCGTTGTCGTTGCTTGGCGTTAGCAATCAGAACGCCGTCACATAATAGAAACATCAACTTGATTTGTGTCTGTATCAGGAAATTATCCACACAACACAAGAACACAACCCGATTCGAGCAACCCTTTTCAATTATATATGTAACAATTATAATGTTTCAATCTGATATTTGTGTGTTCCTAATCATCTTTGTTTCGAAATTATTATGTCAAATAATACACGAGTGAATGTTATTTTTTTTATTTAAATATCTGCAATTTCTTACACTGAACTTTCTTATATGCAATTTGGTTAGATCGTATCATATATAAACATATATTTTTTTATCATTTTACTAATTCATAATATTTTACTAGCCTTCAGTAAATATGCATATATCTTATATATTAAATGTCAAATTCAAAATTATTTGATTGAATTTTGTGATGCAGTTAAACAATTAACAGGCACAGTTGATACAATTTATGTAAAAATAAATATAGTAAGAACAAACTTTAATAGTCATTTTTTTTGAAACCGTTACCATTTTCGAAAAAATATTTCAAACAAAATGTTTTTATCTTTAATTTTTATTCTAACTTATTTTGCTATAAGTGCAGCCGTAAACTGTAAAAATTTAATAGAGTAAACATGCACTTCCGCTTGGAATGTGCTTTTCAAAAATAAAAGGTTTCTTTGAGACGTAATTTCAAAAATAGTCACGTTTCAGGGAAGATCAAAAAGTATATTTCCGTTAAAATCTCGAGATCAAAATTTTTCTTGATTACAATACGTACTTATACTTCGTATAAGAAAGTAAAAATGGGATAAATAAATAATAAACTAATTTTAGCGACGAACAAAATGCATATATACCGCATTTTTTGTACGGGCTTTTGTAGTTCATTTATCTGTCTCGAGAGATTCACAAAATGTACGATTTTTATAGCTCAAACATAACGCCTGCAGATATACTTCTAATTTCATTCGGGTTATGTTATACTTAAGGGAAATAGTTGACACTGTCAGCACAGTACGGTGTTGCGCTATGCTCTCTTCTGTATCCCTTTCCCTTTTGCAGATTTACAACGTTCATTAGAGACAAAGTGAAATAATAGACTTTCTCGCCAGCCTACGCATTACATTTTATAGTCTGTTCCACGATTAATAAAATTCATTTGAAAATACAATCATTTTATTTTCGCCTTAAATTTTAATTTGCAAAGCACTTTATAATAGTCCTTTTCAAGAGGGTACTATATGCATGGCGTTACATTTTAGAATTACTCCCTAAATTCATGCGTATATGTTTCTATACAATAGTGGTAAGTGTTTCACGAAATATATTTAGCTACTGGACTTTGTAAGCATTCATTTCGTGAAAGGTGTGCTTATATATTTATTTTTATATACTCAGTTAAAATTTTTACTCAACAAATTAAGGAAAACTAATGATTAAAATATTTTTATTTCAATCTAACTTACAAAGTTACTTATTTACTAAAAGCTGTAAATTTCATATGTTATTCAGGATTTTAGAAATGGTCTGTTCCAGAATCAAAAAATTATTTTGGTGTAGTAAAAATTTTATAATAAAAAATTGACAAGATACACTTTTGTTTTCTTGTTATGCATGCAGAACTAACTGTGAAAACGAAAATGTTTCTTGACAATTTTTTATTATAACATTTTTACTACGCCAAAATTATTTTTTTTATTGTGGAACGGAGCATAACTAAAATCCTGAATAACGGATGAAAAGAATTGAGAGGAAATTGTGAAAAACAGATGGTTTTCTCTTTTTTTGTGTGTGCTCTGCATTGTACCGTGTGATAGATACAGTCAAAAATTCGATTACAATTAACAAAACCCCCATAAATCTCAAACCCGCGAACTCAATTTAAATTTCTACCACCTTCCACACGGAACGCTGAACTGAACCGGCCTGGTCGGGTATCATTATACCGCAGTAATTATGATTTATGGATTCATTTCGACTTCTGCATTCTGTGTCTACAGAAACCAGAAAAGTAGAAGAATGCGTACAATTAAAACGTTCAAAATGACGCTGGTGACGGCACTCAGAAATCATATGAATTATTGTGAGCGTCAGTCTAAAATTTTCGAAATAAATCTTTGGCGTTTTTGAATTACGGCAACACTGTTTTATTTCTTCATATTTTTTAAACTTTTTTTTTTATCATGACCTACTCGTTACATGTCTGTGTGACACTACGTTATGTTTGTTTGAAATAAACCTCATATCAAGTTTACTATTGAGTACAATTATAGTGTTGAGTTTTGTACGAAGTATATATATATATATATATATATATATATATATATATATATATATATATATATATATACATATATATATATATATATATATATATATATATATATATATATATATATATACATATATATATATATATATATATATATATATATATATATATATATATATATATATATACATATATATATATATATATATATATATATATATATATATATATATACATATATATATATATATATATATATATATATATATATATATATATATATATATATATATATGTATAAACTATCTATATTTAGTACTAATTTGTCAAGGAAAAGTATGTTTATTTTAAAAGTAATATTACTAATTATGCTTTCGTTGGCATATGTATGTTGATTAATGATAAGGTCATTAGTGATTAGAGTACAAAATGGAAAAAAATATCGTTGACATTGCGTGCCATTCGTCTTTAAATAAATTACTGTTTATAATTTATCAGTACACAATTAATATTAACTGAAAGCCACAAGTGTATAGCGTTTCAACAATGATGTTGTAAAGAAGAAGAATGCTTATAGGTACTTGAGGCAATCGGTCACACAATATTTCGTGATGTACATTCTATAATTATTGTTGCCTTTCATGTTACTTCCCCCGTGGTCATGTAGGAAAATATTACGTTTATTGATTTAATTTTATATAGCAGTATCGACCTTTCAATAAGGTTAGCAATAAGTACGATATGTGATTTATGTTTTTACTTTATTTACATAACTCATAATAATTTTGTGGTAATTCATGGGTTATATTCAAAATAAAATACGATGTTTTATGAGACTAAATAAAATGCTCTATGTAATTACAAGAAATAAACTTCTTTATATCTTGAGTACGTTAGCTTTGCTGTACAGTTTTTTGCATTATAAATAATGGTGCTCGGTATTTCTACCTTCCGATAAGTTGCAGATAGCTATCTGATAGATAAACACAGGAAATTTACATGCAAGCAACTGCTTGCTACTAGATAGCTCATCTGGGGTTTTTATTCGGCGATGGATATACTGTACCTAATAAATTTAAAACTACCGGGTTAACTAAAACATTCAATTTTATATCATTTGATGGCAATATGCATGGGTTATGTATGTATGTAGGCGAGCATAATTTCACATTTGGGGCATTGGAAATAATGTAAAAATATCTGCAGTGACCTGAAATGGATTTTTTTATACAAAATAAAAAATTTGAATTATGAAATAATACAATTATTCATTGTTATAACTTATAAATAATTATTACGGCCCAATTATTTTAATTATTAAAATAAAAACAAATAAAAAATAACTACACAAATGCAAAATAATTATATATAATGATATATATTATTAATCTTCGTAACACCAAAAGATAACTAATAGAAATCAAAAGCATTTATGTTTATTAATACTCAATCACAAAAAAAAATGACAATGTTTTTTATTACTATTGAGCATTAATTTTTCATGAAATTGTATTACGAAAACAATATTTGTAGGTTTTTAAAAGTATGGTATGACACAAGTAGATGAAGTTTTAGACACGTAGGACCACATGCTCTGAAAGTGACTAAGTTCGGAATTAATTCCATAACGTTATTTTATGGCTAGCGACGTTCCTTGTTCACTAGGCAACACCTTGGAACATTTTATAGTTACGATCTTTTCTGAACTTACGTAATCTTATCAGAAAAATGATGGCAAGCACAAGCATGTCATGCTACTCTCTGGTGGAATTAGATCGTGGACTGGCTTAATCTTACACCGGTAGGGTAGGTGTGCGTTTGTACATCGTGCAGGCTCTAACCGGTTTATAGAGGTAATCTCTGCCTTGGCATCGTTGTGTTCGAAAACTACTTTTACATGGTACTTGTAGGTTTTAGGCATAAAAATAGTTCATTTCTTTCTGATTTTGCCATTTGGTATGTCGTGTTGAAAAATCTATTGTTACTTTATGTTTTCTCAAAAAATGATCCGGCTCTCTCTCCTCAATTGTAACAACCTTCCATTTGAAGGTATCGTATGTCTGTTCTGAAAGAAGCTTTCATATTCTCGATAATATTCCTTCGTAATGTATATGGTAGCATTTCTTTCATCGTCTTAAATTTCCGAAATTTACAAATTTCGTTAGCTAATCACAACTCTAGTTCTTCAAAAAATTGTTGTAGTATTTTCTTTGATTTCGTAATGCGCTGATAGGTGGAGATTTGTAAACTTTCATCCTTATTTTGATACAATTTTTGAAAATCCCTTGCTGCAGCTTATCTACGGCTAAATAATTTTGCTAACTACTGGTGCATCTTAGTACCAAAGCTGCTTAACAATCAGTTGGTAATGAATAGAAACAAGTATGCACTTCTCAACCGAATTACAATTTTTCGCATGAAAAATTTGTATATCGGTCCAATCATAGCACATTTCGACCACGGCTTCAATATCTAAAAACAGTTACAAATCTGGTCCTTTCAAATAGGCCTCTAAATTCTTTAAAGTGTTCATTGTAATAGCAGTTGTATAGATCTGCAAAAAATTGGCCGAACCTTGCTTGATTTCAGGTAAGGTGCGGATCGGAAATTGTACAAAAAAGGGAGCTTTTTGGTTTGATTCCTTTACACTCTAATCGATATTTGGTAATTTGTTGTTGCTGTCGTGATCGTCGTAGTTGTTTCTGGCGTTGACGTAACGCGTTTTGACATTTTAGTTTTAAAATATTCACGAAAGTTACTGAACTAGAACTTATAAATTCGATAGAATCTTTACTAAAATTTATCACTGATCCTACCGACTGCGCCAATGTAAATAGAGTCGAGTGCAAGGTAGAAAATATATGTATATACTTACTTAGTTTATGTTCGTTGCTGGTAATTTGGTAAATCAGTAATAGTTCTTTTGAGAATTAAAAGACAATAGTAAACTTTTAACTATTGTCTTTAAATTCTTAAAAAAACTGAGTTATATTTCATTAATCAAGAAAAATAGAAGAAGAACCCTAATATAAAAAACCAAAGTTGAGATTAATACAAATAGAGTCAACAGTCAAACCTGGTATGTCATATATCAATATAACCGACCTTCCCTGCTTACCTCGGCTTCTAGGTGAATTTCGCATAGACTAAAAATAACGCAACATTAGATTTTTTTATGCTCTATTTGTAAAAATGCTATTGTTTATTCCGCCATATATCATAACATCAAATAGTCAATTCGAACAAGAACATTTGTTACATATGTAATAATTCGAATTACTTCATATCATAAAATATAAGGAAATAAATTGTAGATATACAAATAAATAAAACAAATTAAAGGCCAATACCATTCAAGATTTTATAGAAAAACATGCCTAATAATAAACTCAATATTAATGTCATTAAATTGAAAAATTATACTTTGTAACTCGTTTTATTGGTTTCAAACAAGTAAAACTGGTAACTTATATAAGTTATTTTATTTCTTTCTTAATGGACACACATTTATCATGAATTTTAAATTATACCAATGATATAAATGGTATATTTGGTATATTATTACTACAAAAGCTCCCCTTATTCCTCTCCCTCTTATCATCATAACTAGCACAATCAAATCTAATACTTACTCAACTCTTAGCATATACACTTTCACAAATACGATTTTATCAATAATGAACACATTTAAATAGCATCGTACGTTCTAAAGCTTTTAGCGGTAAATCTTTTCAAGACACTAGAATATTTATAGTATAAGAAAACATAATAAACAAGCGTACTAAAACACAATTAAATATTTTCTGTCTGTGCTAATTAGTGAATAAGATACTATGTATGCAGATAACGTTATGCAGTGTTCTTAAACATAGGCGAAAGATTTGTGTAAAACGTGCTTAACTTCAGCACGTCGCATTTTGTTTGGCTTTCGCGAATTTATAGGTTAATAAATGTTTTTTATCCTGCTCCTTTGGGGTCTCTTCTAGTCTACTGTTTTTTCCTTACGCTAGTTTATCGCCGTATCACTCTATCCTAATTACATGCCATACGCCAAGAAAGATATATAAGGAGAAGCAAAACGGCGCACAGCGAAACGCCGACTAGAACGACGAAAATGCGAATAAGGAAGGCAGGCGATTGTGCACTTCAAGAAAGAGAATGAGTTATAGAGGCATGAAAAAAATAATGTGTAACATGGGCTGATCTCATTTTGTTTCCCTTGACAGGTTATCGTTTTTCTTACACGTTCGGCTCGGTGTAGATTACATCATTTTATTGAAAGCTGTAATGATCTCCCTTTTGGTTATTATGTTACCAATTTTTATTCAGATGAGAAAAGATTCTTATTTATCACTTCACTACTGAAACTAATTTAACATATTCAAGCGTAAAATCTTAAGTTTAGCTTATCTTACATAATATCGACAAGCTAAAACATTTGCTCTTGTTTGTTAGTATCGCGGATTGAAAATTTGTGAAGATGAAGAGATATTTAATGATTGTCAAAGCAATGATTCGATAGTATTAGCGATATCAACCGAATAATTTATCAACTACAATAAATGGATAAAATCCTTTTCAATTGAAAGCGAAAACATTAGTCATCTGTACAACTAATGCTAATGCACAGAATACTTGTGCTTGTAAAGTGCATTAACAGCATAAGCAATATATATACATAGATACATTGATCATTCTTTTAATTTATTCATACTTAAGTAACTAATTTTTGATGTAGTTTCTCTTTTGCAAATAGCCTTTTATTAAAGATCTTAAAACTTTGGAAAAAATATATATTCATATGTCAAATTTAATGACTAATTATGCAGTCATTATTTTTGCAATAAAACTAGATTCAAATTTGGTGGATTAAATGTCTGCTCGGCAAATGACCAAAGTTGTCGGTCCGCTATAAAAAAAAGTCTGTTCGTTTGTTTCGTCTAAGCATTCCGTTGTTGCATGAAATAATATAATATAATAACATTATGGTATGAACTCGATATAACAAAAATCTAGATAAACGAACAAAGAAAGTCGTTTCATTCATTCAATCTAAATAACCAGGATCCGATTAATCGACTTGCTATTGTATTTGAAATATTTTCCTTATCATTAAAAATTATCAAAAAATATCTATTTTCATACCAACATTTTATTGATTTTTGAACACTGACACTATATAAAATATGGAAGATAGAAAAAGCCTTCCCTATAGCAACATTTATAGTTGTTTTCAACAGAAGCATATAAATGTATGACAATAATAATAGAGAAGCGAAATACAGTAGATACTATAGATGATTTTTTTTAAATAAAACAACATCATTTCAACACGTATTACATACTTGCCGTTTATTTATGTACACATATTGCTATATATGAATAAAACAAGTTTATATTTAATGAAGAGTATTGTTTCTTTCCTATCTAGGAACGTAACTACGATATTTTGCATAGAAAAATATGCAAAAATGTGTTTCGCTTTACGGCATTTTAGGTACGTAACAGGCAGTATTGTAATGATGAACAAAATCGATGTCGCGATTTTAATGGAAATATTCTTTCTGATCTTCCATGAATCAAGTCTAACTATTTTTGTCATGATGTCTGTCTGTCTGTCTGTCTGGCTGTATATGTGTGTGTGTGTGTGTGTGTGTGTGTGTGTGAGAGAGAGAGAGAGAGAGAGAGAGAGAAGGAGTGTATGTGAGCGTTCTACAACCTAAACGGTTAAAGATATAATTATGAAATAAGATTTTTATACCTATGCCTGGCAAGAAAACCTCATATTTTTGAAAAGAATATTCAAACCGTGCATGTTTACTTCAGTAATTTTAGCAGTTTCTGCAATAAAGGTTGTACTGACAGCAAAAACAGTATGGATAAAAACTAGAGATAGTAATATTTTAAAAAATTTTGTTTTTTGTCAAAAAATGGACCTGTAGTATGGAAATCACTATTGAAAATTAGTATTGAATATTCCTCTTATCAAAACAAAATGCGTATAGGAAAGTGCACGAAAATGCGGATATTTTTATTTGTTATCTCTTTATCCCATTCTTCAAAAATATGTAAAGATAATTCTTTTTTTGTATTACTCTAGTCATTCCTAGAGCTATTAATTTAATAAGTAATTGATATAGTGTCGATGTTCATAAGTTTAAATGGAAAATAATATATAGTAGAGTAGATTAAAAGTTTTCTAATTCCATTTTATGTTAAAATTTTTTTGAATAATTAATTCAAAAGTGGAACTTACGTATTATCTTTCCCATACCAAAAAGTATAAATTAAAAAAACGGACCTAAATTATTTGTAGTTACTTTAAGACAACAAAAAATTATGGAATTCATAAAATCCTTTTTCTATGTTATCATAGACGTATAGTTTTTGGTAATATGTGCTTATTCAGTACTACAGAAAATTTTTCTACTTTGGATTTGCCTATGGTATACACTCAGGTAATCTTTGTTTTTCTTTTCCTGGTATATATCTTTGTGACTGAATTAAAGTTTTTATCTTGACATATGGTGTGACGATATGCATATGTATTTCGTATTAGTTGTTTTGTTATTCAAAGCATGTACCCAAAATGTATGCATCAAAAAAGTTCGTTCTGGGTACTTATTTGCTGCTTTATTTTGGCGTCATCTGTAGTCCTGTTCTCGTGTTGTATTGTTCACTTCTCGGATCCACCAGACTGTGGTCTTGTTTGTAACGCCATATGGTGTTATCAGGTCTTCTACGTAGTTGAACATTATAAATTGAATCAACGAATAAGTTATTTTGCTATATAATTATTGATTTGAAAAATATGTAAATATATCGTCTTCGATTTCTGATTTGGGTAAAACTTTACTCACATGTTTCAACTGTCATAAATGATAAAAAATATCGTATAGAGTTTCATCAAGAAGCGAACATCAAGAAGTTAAATATTGATTTTTGTTGTAATTTATCAATAAAATTTCTACACTGTATATATAAAAATTTATTTCCATTCATGACAAGTGAATTATGGAAGATATTTAATTTTTATCTAGCAATTTTATTTACCTTTTATCAAATAATGTTATATTTTCTAAAAAATATCCATATTTAACTTTTACTTTGGAAATAATTAGATTTAAAATATTATATTATATATAATTAATATCAATCACATCGAAATTTGTGTAGCTAAAATATATACTCCAAAAGATTTTAAAACGAATTTAAAATATCAAGTAACAATTTCAATATTATTTCTGAATTAATATTTTTGAAATATATTGATAGTCAGTTTTTATATGCATATTATACGCACATGTATTTACATGAAGTCTCTTGCATTCTCGACTCTGGTCGAATAGCAAATTTGAATAAGAGGCGTCAGCTGTGCTTTTATGCAGATAACCACATGGGGTGACACGCTGATACCGGCTGCGTAGGTCCTGTGTCTGTATGTTCCTTCGGACTGCCTCATATTGGATTTTAATTTACTGTACTTCGTAATGCGTTAATGCGAAATATTCAAACTAATTTTGGGATTGACAGATTTTATACGTAAATTATTACATGGGGCAATTGACGACAAACGATATGAATATACAAATATAAATTTCTTTTAAACACTCATATGTTGTACTAAGAACAAAAAGAATCCAGCAGGTGAACCTTTTTTATGGTTCAATAATCACTTTCATATATACCTACACGGGTCTAATGGAAATATTTTACTTCGCTGCACAGGTTTCTGCTGTTATAAGATCTTCAAGTGGGAATAATAAAACTTGTGTTTCCGAGTGAAATACTTTCCAATGTTTTTTTCCGTTTGAGTGTACCTATATTAAAATCGAGTTCCTTTGTCCCGACCATCGCTCGAACTCGCTTGAAATATTTATAAAGAAAATCACGTACATAGGTATATATGTATGTACGTCGTTTCTACCGACATCATATTTCAAAGATCCTACTTTGTACGTATGTTGTGCTTTCGGTAAGGGTGGTTTAACACAAGCAAGCACTGACTGCTCAAGCACCCATTTTAAAAATTCTACATTTACAATTACTTTTGTAGCTTTCATGCATTAGTGAATATTTCATTGATATTTACATATAAAATGGTGTTCATTGTTATGAAAATCTATATATGCGATTTTATCAATTTCTTATGCGGTATCAAATTTCCTTACGACACAGGACTTTGTAAAAATATTTATAATGGTGAAAGTTGAATAACTATTAGACAGATTTACCAGTATATCACAAAAAGAAATTACTCACATCTCGCAATCATTGATTTTTTTACTTTCTTATACGAACTAATACCTAAATAAATCATGAAAATATTTGATTTCTAACTTTTTACGGAAATATACTTTTTGACCTTCCCTGAATCAATTCTGCCTATTTTTGGAATGACTTCTGTCTGTATGTGTGTGTATGTGTGTGTGTGTGTATGTGTGTGTGTGAGAGAGAGAGCCTAAACGAGAGAAGGTAAACTTAGGAGACTTTAAACTTCAGATTTGTATATACCTGGCAAGAAAGTCTTTTATTTTTGAAAAGAATATTAAAACCAGAAGTGCATGTTTATTCTAGTCATTTTCAACGGTTTCTGCAATAACTTAAAAACGGTTGCACTTACAGCAAAAGTACTTTCAAAATAAAAATACAAGATATTTCAAAGGTAAAGAAATTGGAGTTTGAAAATTGGTGTTTTACTGCAGACATAATATTTCAGCAAATGTTGATAAAAGTCTTCTTAAAGAAATTTTATATATACTGAAATTTGTATACGGCTTCGTGAGAACCACATATTGGTTAATTCTGATATTTTATTATTATTATTTATATATAGATACCTAATTATGTCCAATAAGAAATTGAAACAAAAAATTTGTTTATTTACCCAAATTATGATTTGCAATTTTAAAAGGTCAATACACGACTCAGTCATATCAAAACTCACTTTAATAATATCATAAATTTGTTTAAATTTCACAAAAAGTGTGTTATTAATATTTCTACGGCCGTTTAAACCTTTCAGCCATCATCAGGAAGTATGATGATAGCCGATATGTCGAAACGATCTTATAAATAAAAATAAAACAGTTTTCGTGAAACTTAAACCAGTGTTATTTATTAAAAAATATTTAAATAAGTTTCATCAAGTGCCCATTTTTCAATCAATTAGTAACATTAGTACTGTAAAACTGAACTACTTCCATAGTTATATTCTATGATAAATCTGGAACGATCCAATTACAAGAAAAAGTGGAGTACGGTTGTAAAGATGTTTGTTCCATCCCATTATATACACAATACAGGGTTGCGACTTGCAGTTTGAAAAACAATTTTCTAGAAATTATATTCGTGTGTAGATATCTCATGCAGTAGTTTCCTATTCAAAGTATTGCGAATATATTCTGGAAGCGAAAGAAATTACATTGCAATTGTTTAGTTGAAACATCTTGAGAATTGAGGCCGTGACCTTCCTCTGCGAGACTCATATTTTCATGTGACACAAACACACACACACACGTGAAATACATGCTTACTGAAATTACTAGTTATTACTTCTATGAAGCGGCGTGACGTATAAAACGCTGGTGAGACCTATTATATGTGGTTTGAGTGCTTAAAACGTTGAGTGTATTACATGTATAATGCATACGAGTAGAAGTATACGCGTCGTCCTCCCTTCCAGAACCAAGAGAGTGAACCAGCTGCGTGTATGTACACAAAGGGGTAAAAGCAACAGAAAAAAGGCCAAGATCGAATTATTGGCTTCTTATTTGTGTATTATATATGTATGCATTTATTAAAAAAAATATGACATAGTTATGTAATCTTTTATCATCCCTTTAAAAATACGATATAATATTTCATGATATTCATATAAAACACTGATGATAGTGTAGTACGCGAGAGTTTATGGTGCGTTTTGAAATACGACGTTTCTAAGGATGCAAGACTTGCACCAACATTAATGTGTGGTAGGAAATATTGGGTTTTTTGTAATAATACATATGAATGGGTTTAATATAATAATTAATATGATTGAGAATGAATTGCGTGAAAGAAAAGTGGTGAGCAAGCGAATTAGAAGTATGACAAATTTTTGTGAATTTTAATGAAGCGAAAAAAGTGTGTAAGAATAGAGTTGAATGGCGAAAGATTTTTATGATGTGAATGAATGTAAACGATTATTTGTCACCCCATTTAATGGGACTACGCATGTTGTTCTGTTTATTATAATAATTATTTTCACATATTTAATAATTTTCAAAATAACCTTCCTATATTACTTTAAAGAAATAATTTTTCAGAAGATTCTCGGCTTTTATTCTCCTCTAGATCATGATTCTCGAAGATAAGCTCTTATTCCCTGGTTCATTTTATTTTTAGACAAGATGAATCTCTCGAAATTTCTCGCTTCAAATGCATTTTTATATATTATTATATATGACATTTACAAAGATACTCGTGAGGAATTACTAACTTTTAGTTGATAATATACTTTATTATTTTCTATATGCACATCTGTGTATTATTACATCATTAATAATTAACTTTATGTATCTCATAAATAACAAATAGTAATAAACTATTTACTACTGATAATTATACATTGTTATGTGTATCATTAAATAGCTGGTTTTTTTTTTTAATAAAAAAAATTTCTTTATTCCACTTATGTTATCTGATCGTTAGCATTGGCTTCGATTTTGATGAACCGATCGCAGGTATTCTTGTATTCTAGATATATTTATATCTTATATTATATTTATATAATTATGTTTTAATTATCATGTTTATCAGTTCTCCATGTGCCTTAAGCAAGTCGACATACATACAAAATTCATTGAATATAAAGTGAAATAATGTGATGATACTATCGAATGTAATGCTATCTGCGGTGACATAGTAAACACACCTGTTCTCTCCTGGTTCTATACAACAATACTATGTGTATAATCTGTTAGTATTACAGATTGCCAGTTTAGTATTGATAAACCAGTTGGACAAGGCTTGATGTATGACACTCAAATTGGGAATAGTATACGGTCGATGACATATGTACTGGTAGCGGTGGCGTAACTGCATATTAGAAAGCCTTAGCGATTACTAAATCCTCTCACGAATAAGATACGTTTAATAAAATTAGTGGACGATGCCACTTGGTAAAACATATTTATAAAATAAGATTAAAACACTCGATGTAGTTTCATAAAATTTTCTATTCACGACTATTGTCGGCTAGTTTCTCAAATGAGATGTTATAATAAATGAAATTGATAATTTATAACTACCAACTTTTTTTTTATATCTATAAAATAAATCGTGATACGCTATAAGAGCTATTAATTTATGAGAACACAAAAGGAAAAAATATATTTGGACACAAAAGCGGTAAATGACCATTGCAGTCAATCTGCCATAATTAATTAAGGGGAAACTAATTAATTAAATAAAATTGATAATTTATAATATTTATTAATATTTTTAAAAATAATTCTAGTACGCAAAAAAATTTAATTTATATGAGCACAAAGAGGATAAATGACCATTGCATTTCATCCGCTAACTTACCTATAATAAAAAAAGTGATAAATAAATAAAAAAGAATTTCTACCAATCCATTTGATGGATGGGAATAGACATAATCTTATGTAATGTCTGTAAGCATATAATTTTGGTTTTTGGTAAAAATAATAATATCGAAAATAAAACAAAAATTAATATTATAGAACAAAAGAAATCACAAGCGTACCGACACATCCACCCCAATCTTTTCCGAGCAATTATAGAGTTGTTTAAACAAAGCAAAGTTTGCAGTATCTAACATGCACGGAAATTACAATCAGCCCCTGTGTTATGGTGTTGTGGGTCCAACGTCGAAGTCGATTCGCCAATGAAATCTCGGAACAACGAGCAAGACAACGTGGTATCAAGTTTAGCGCCTCAGGCCTTCGCACTATATGCCGTGCAGATCGACAGCTTCGTTAGGGTTAGGACGCCTGAACGAGAGTGGAAATTTTTTTGCGTACGATTCACTTGTGTTTATATAATCGTATAGAAGACAAACATGAAAATCCATTATAATCTAAGTAACTAATACATACAATAAAACACGTACCAATAATATGTACAAAACTGTAGAAATCATTTTCAATTATAATTGTTTACATTCAGCAATGAATCTGCGTAAATGCGAAATAGAAAATAATGTTTCAAATTATTTATTTGGATAATGCTGCTCCTAAACATACGTGTACATTTAGGCAAAATTATATAAAATATACCATTAAATAGAATTACTTTTATACCAATAAATTATTAACGAAATGTTGATTATTTTTTTATTTAAGGCACGTTAGATATATATATATATATATATATATATATATATATATATATATATATATATATATATATATTTAAGTAAAAGAAAAGAATACCTATAGGAGTAATGATAACATAAGCATTACAAAATCATGTACTTCATTATATGGCGGTTCTATGCTTCACTCGTTGTATTCTCTACTGTTGTCTTAACTTAAGCTGTATTTTGATAACTTATTAAAATTAACTGACACTGTTACGCCGTGCATAAATAATAATGGTGGTGTAATAGACGCTATGTTTTGTCTTTGGAAGACAATATTTTTACATGAAATAAATAGTCTAGTCTCGACTACTCTGAATGAGAGAAAATTATATAAATATTAAAATATTTATTCACTACATGTACTGCGTTATCGATCCAATCTAAAATTTCAATAGTAATTTTCGTGTACAAAATTAAATCTAGGAGAATGGTTGTAATTGCCTTTTTTTGCCAGAAAGAATATTTTGCTAGAAGTCATATTGAATTATTTGAAAAAATAATACAAAAAAAAATTTATTTATTTAATTTGGTCGGTATTTTCATCAAATTATAGGTATGAAAGATAATTTAACTATTTTTATTTATTTATTATTCAGTGTTGTTCTTTTTCTATTTTATGTAGCCAATTTTTTTATATATTTCATTGTATTATTTTTTATAATTATTACATATAATAGAAAAGAATAATAAAATAAAACGAAGACTTATCAATTAAAATGGAATAAAAAATGAGATTTCTTTAAATATAGAATGAGTCCTAAATATGTTAATTTTATAATATTTATCATTAGAAATACATATTTTATTAAAAATATAACGTTAATTCATCAATAATTTATATATGCTGATCAAAAATGAATATTCTATTAACTTAAAATGATATTTGACTGAGAAAATAAATTATACACACCGACTATATATTTATTTACTGAACCATCAAATAATACCATTTAAAATTAAATACTATGGTCCGTACAAGCTACTAAGCCTGTATTAGCGTGCTATTTGTGTGATATTTTTCGCTAATACAGGCTTAGTAGCTTATCCGTGCTATGGACCTAAGTATTTATTTTGCTACGTAAATATACTTGTTATTAGTATAAATAAAAAAGACATGAGCCTGAGATAAGATATATAATATCAATTTAAAATTCGGTAGCTCATAATGGAGCTGTAAAATAATAGTAATTCTGATAATACTTTTACATTGATCAACGCGAATTGAAGTAGTAGTATTTTTAAATTATTAAACAAAAGACTGCTCAGTAAATATTTTTGTTGATTTATTGTCATAATTTTAATATCATATTTATATATATTTCTGAAAGTTATGTCGAACTACACATTTTTTAAAACAAAAAAAAATAATATACCAATTCTTGAGAAAACGAATATTTATAAACATTCTTTTAAGGTATATATTGACTGATTTTAGAGTCACCTTTTATGTCGACAAATGGCAGCATTGTTTAAGTAACGTATTGTATCCGATATACACTGCGTTAAAGTATTGATGCGATTTCCTTGAAATCATCAGGGTTGATTATTCTTTATCTCGTCCATTGCTTGGCAGACCAACACAAAACACTTCGCCCGGCACCCAATCTTTCAGGGGGTGACGTTGTACCGTATTGTTTGCAGAGGTTAGGCCTAAGCGAAGAGGAATCGAACACCAAACAATAGTCACACGAAGTTATCTCGTCGGCACAGACATCACTGTTACATATCCTATCCCCATTCCATTCTTCAATCAAAACTACCAATACATAAGCTTCTATTTAGCTAGCCAATATACTTATCTGGTCGATTGCTTCACTATTTCGTAAATAACCTATGCACATGTATTTTTTTGCCTTGCAATGAACCCGAAATACTTGATTATGCATCCTAGTTTTATCCATGAACACGAACGTAATATTTTGGCTTCAGAAGAGGAGAAAAAGGAAAATTTGTACTTTCCTGGAGTATAAAGTTTATGAACATATTATGAGCATTTAAGCATCTATAACTTATAAATGGGTGTTAGAAGTTCGTATTTTAGTAGAGTTGTAAAAATAGGCCAAAAACTCTCAGGAAACTTAAAAGTTTTAATTGGTTAACGTTCCAAACAATATTGCAATCTTAATGGTAAATATATATATATATATATATATATATATATATATATATATATATATATATAAATATAAGGAGCTAAGAAGCGTAATTGTGGCATAAATAAAAGAAAAACAGTGCTATTTGGCAATGAATCTAAGTACTAATGTAATTCTTATGGAATAGGTCGTGCTTGACGTCCAATTGGACAAAAATTGAATTCTCGATATTATCGTACTACTGTTAAACATGGAAACGGGAACGCGTTAATGTGGAGATGTTTTTCAGGAGTTTTATTTATCTATGACATTTTGCAAAATAATATAATTAAAGAATGATTTGCTGATAATAATATACAAATTTTGTCATGGCAATGACTGTTTCCTGACCTAAACCTACTGAAGGAAAAGTGAAAAATTGTAAATAATAAAAAATTCGGTGGCAAACATACTGTAATGTTCAATCATTATTTGAGGCCATTATTGCATTATAACAAGAAGTTCCGCAAAATATAATTGATAACCTAACATCATCAATGCCTCGGCGATACTAAGCTGTGGTTGAAAGTGAAGAATATGTACCAAAATATTGACATTCAATCAATAGCTAAATTAAAATCAATAGTCTAATAGCGAGTTGCTTAAATTTTGTCGCCGCGCTATTAGACAGTGTAGTGTATATAGCAGTGTATCTATTTTAGTTCCAAACTTTTGAAAAAAATATTTTCTGTTTTCATAAACAATAGCGCATTCTTCATTTACACATAAATTATTTCCACATAATCGTGTATCAAGTTCTCATTTTGGTAGTTAATGTTTGGCAATGACGCAGCTGCTTAACATTTGTCCGACAATGTATATACTCCTGGAAAAAGATTACCATAACTAAAATTGTTGCTATCTCATATTTCCCTGATAAATTCTGTTGCGGTCACACATATTTAGCAGTTGTAACATTATTCTTGTTGTTACAAAAATATTGTGGCAGCTCCAGTAAATGGTTACCTCAACAGGCTTTTATAAGTGGAAATTGAGACATCCAATTTGTTCGTTTAGATATACTCCTAATATTTTTCCTTTTTATGGGAATGTATATAAGAAAATAATGTAATTAAGAAATTAACAGAAATACATCTTTTAACCTTTGCTGACTCGATTCTATTTTCAGAATGTGTGTGTGTGTTAGTATGTATGTGTGAGTTTGTGTGTGTGAGAGAGAGAGAGTAAATTGTATAAATCGAAAATAAAAAAGACTCAAAAAATGTAGTGTTCGAAATTTAGCATCTATTTTCACAAATGGATTTGGTGGTTAGTAGGTTAGTAACATATTTAAATATGCCTCAATCTTTTTCGCTGGGAAATTGCTTGTGGTAAGCTACCCGGACAGTTCATCATTCCTATCTAAACATTTACCTGCAAAAATAATATAACTGTTGTGGTATGCGATACTAGGTAAAACTAAAGAAAAATTTCAATTAAAAAAAAAAGAAAGATTGCGATTTGGAATTTCATAGGAATAAAGGAGGATGAATATTTCCACGTAATGCACAAATGTGGCTTGGATGTTAATACTGTCATACCTGATGATGGCCTAGTAGCCGAAATACGTATCGTATATAATAAATTATTTGAAACTAACCGAGTGTTTTATTTTTATATTTAATCATGTTTCAACAAGAGCCTACAGCTAATTCCATACAATTCGTTAGTACTGTGATTGAAGCTAAGAGGAAACGATATAGTAAGGATGAAATTCATAATTTCCGCCTATGGTCCGAATGAACTAGCGTGTGTCTCTTAAAAAGAAATATTTAGAAATGAGATGTCAAGGGTAGCGAAGAAGTGAGATCACGGTGAAATATTGATTGTCTATGGTCATCTTTATGGATGGGTCGGTGTTAAAGGTACCGCAAATGATATTTGATAATGATAGAGGAAATGACAACAATTGTAGAATATTGGATGTGTTTCATATGTCAACTCTTCATATCTTAAGCATATTAAGTAACGTATTTATTTGTAAGAAAATTTACCTAAATCAGAGAAATGAGATTTATTTGATAATTTGTGACGAATATTTTCTAAGTATGCTTCTTTATACAAGAGTGAGATGTGGAGCTGTGTTTAGTTTAACAGAAAATTGTCTTATTGTTAGTCAATTATAAAGAAAATTGTCTTAGTCTATTATAAAGACATTGAAAGGGCAACCAATGAGTGAGTTACTAGCAACAGATATGTATATGAGTCACAGTTAAAAAAGAAATATAGTAAAGTTGCTTGCATATATATAACTGAGGAAATGTTTGGGCGTGTAAGTCTGTTTGATTGGTTGGTGAAGTTATTTAACATTTATTTAAAAAATGGCGTAGCTCTGAGTGATTAGAATTGTGCTATGATTATTTTTTTTTTAATAGGTCAAGTGATTATAATAATTACAAGGCTATACATTTTTTAGATGTGGAAAGCAAGTTTTATTAAGGTTGTTTATTATTTAACGATGAAAAGTACGATTGCGAAATTGAGAGAAGAGTGTCTGCTGAATATAAGATTTTAGAAGATATAAGAATCTTTGAGAGAAATTTAAATGCAAGTATCCAATTTCTAAGGATGCAAGGTGTAACTGCTGTGAAAATGAAATTTTTTAGTGGTATTTGTAGTTTATCTGAGAGAGACGGAATTTAAAATATATAGGTGTGTGAACAGTGCGATATTATTAAAAATGTCACTCGTACAATAAGTGTGAGCCAGATGAGATGCTATGGTCATGTTGAAAAAATGTCGAATGAAAAATTGAAGAAGATTTATGTGATTCAAATGTATGCCGTAAGGTTGTCCACGGAATAAGTAAATAAATGTAAGTGTATATGTATAGTAACTGTAGGAAATAAAATTTGCAAAAAAAAGTTAAATGGCGAAACATGGTGGCTGTACATAAGCAATATTTGATAAGTCAGTAAATTTAATATTTGTCATTGATTTTGACACGAAAGCAATAAGTTTGATAACACATTAATTGTATCCCCTTAAATTGATAAATTTAAATGAAATTGCTATCAGATATTTGTGGTTCCGCTTTACCTTAGCACTGTACTGATCGGTGACGCAGTGAATTTCAATCTTTCTACGTTGCAACAAACACGATGGAACGAACTCGTTTCTCGGTTGCGTGGCGTCGCGTCGCGTCGGTACGGTGTACATTCCACTGCATTGACAAATAGCATTCCTAGCCAGAATAAAAGTCTGATAAGAAAAATCTAGACACTCTAGTGACAGTTGGATGAATTTAATTGAATACCGAAAATTCTTCTTGTCACTATTGCGATAGCGTTTTACTATGGCAGACACTGATCACACTTTGTTGCTACTATATACTTTAATTTGTTATTTCAGTTAAAAGATTGATTTTTTTTATGTTTCGCTCAATATTCATCAAATATTTAAAACTCTATTTGTATGATATAGTTTTTATTGACTTTTAATAAAAATAATAATAAACCATCATTTTAATAAAATGTATAAAACAAATCTGAAATATAAAGCTTATAAGGGGAAATATTTTGTTTAAAAATAGGAATTCTGCAAATGAGAAATTTGCAGAATTCCAGGTGATGCTTTATTGAATCGTTCTAGTCAATATTATTAAATTGTATCTAAAGTAGGCTTTAGCGAGTAGAATATTTTCGACGTTAAGTGATTTATAACGCACCACAGGCACAAGCACATAGGGCACAGGATAAAGTTAAAATTACACGAGGCATTTTATACAGAATATTTACATAGCCGTCAAAGCAGGCTTTAATATTTAATCAACATTGATGCGAAGCGAGAGTTGCACTTTTATAAATAAAATGTGCATTCTCAGGGGTAGATTGAGCCGTTATATATATATATATATATATATATATATATATATATATATATATATATGTGTGTGTGTACATCAACGCTTGTTTAAAAGAAGTGTAATTTCCGTTTTGTTCTATGCTCTAATTTTGTATACCAATGTTGAGAATCGAACGTTATCCTTGAAAATTGAAGGAAGCAAATGTAACGTGAACGTATACGCCGAGGTATACGCTTCATTAAATTCTAACACGAAGTGTAAATTTAATGAGCACTGCGTTATTCGATACGAAAATAAATTAGCTTTTGTATGTGTACACAACATCAAGCATCAACAAACGGCTTCCGATGGTATACGATGTTTCGAAGCAAGAATATTGCTAGGAAATTTTGCATGGTGAAGATAGAACACTGAAAGTTTCCAGACAGTTGAAATCGTTTCAAAAAAAAATGTTAACTTTATATACAATTAAAACTGCCAACTTCGCTATCGATTTCATTAAAGTTTACTATTATTATGTATAATAGCTTTTATTCTTGTAATATTATTTTATACAAATTTTCAATAAGAATCAATGCAAATAAAATATACTCTTTGTAATTTATTTTGACGGCTTATTCTATCAAGCAATCAAATAATGCAAGTACAACAGATCACGCATAAGGAAACCCTATCTACTCGTTAGCTGATACTTCAAACTCACTTATATATATTTGTTATGTTGAATAGACGACTAACCGTCGATAATATAACGACATAATAACAACATACATACATATAACATTTTTGGTGAATCAACAATTTACACCTTATAAAAACAATCTTATTTGCTGGCATATACTATCATTTTTGATACAAACATAAAACGCTTAGAAATGCGCAACCTGTGCAGAATTTCAGTCGAATTGTATGCTACAGTTTCGTTAATTTGGTATTCTACGAAATTCTGTTAGGCACTCAATCAATTATTTCAGAAATTATATTATGTGATGAAAATCACATGGTGTACTCCTGTACACGTAGTTTAAACTTAATTGAAACGTAAATTAGTTTGTTTTAACAATAATTTAGCGTATCTTATCCTTAAATATATAATATTAGCAACTAACATCAGTATACTCAAGGATAAAGCAAGCAGAAATTCTAAACAGTCTTTGACTCCAGTTTTGAAAAAACTACCATTATATTTAGCAATGGCTTTACACAAAAAGTAGTTTCATTTTTGTAAATTAGTAACGGATATTGAGATTACTTTTTTTGGTTTCATCTCTGAACAAGTTCCTTTTTTATTAAATTAAACCTGCTGAGCATATTTTTCTAAATCTGCCGATAGTACTTATTGATAGTAATTTAATAAACTACGTTTTAAAAGTTATTTCGATTAAAATCCATTAAAATTTGTAATCAAATGTGCGAATATTAAAATATTATTGACCGCAGTTTTGCATTTGTTTTATTCGTCGCATTGAGCTTATCCCAGATATGACGCAAATTTAATACATTTATAAAACATATTGCAAAATTTAGAATTAAATTAATGCAAGACGAAGATAAAATAATCGTTAAGTAAAGAACGTTATAACGAGGAAGTAATACATTTTCTTTTAAAGTGTAATACCTAATGAGTAATAGATTAGTAAAATCTATTTGTCATAAATTGAAAACAGAAGTGAAATGTGATCGATTTCTGTTTATCCATCGTAGATATTGAACGTTGATGATATTACCGGGAAATATATCGTCATGCTAATGTTAATAAATATTAATTAAGACCGGATGTTCATAAATAATTTAGGTAAAATCATATTGGCTCTCTCCTTGCCTGCGTATCGATCGATCGAAAGTAAAAATAGCTTGGCTAGCTGCATATGTACGTACAAATCTAGACGCAAATACGATAAATGGAAAATTTTACCAATTACATTTTCCTACTTGTATATTTATGTATGTTTAGAATATGTAAACAATGGGTATCATAAAAATGAATATTTCTAGAACTATACATATGTATGTATTTACAAATTCATATTCCATTTTAAGTCTAAGAATTGCACTTATTTAATTATCTAGAAATGGCGTACTATAATTCATAAAATGAAACAAACATAATTAGTATTTATACCATCTTAAATAATACCATGCAGTTACATTCTTATTATAGTTTAATAATATTTCAATTAAAATTTCAATCTTCAATTAATTGATCATTTACTTATTAGATTATATTTCCAATCTCCATATTAGGACCAAAACCAAAACTGAATCTTTGAACGCTTCATAGCAAATCTAGTTTATTTTATTGTATTATATCTGTGTATTTATGAAAATCTATATCAAACGTGTAATTTTAAAAATTTGTTCTGTGAAAAGTAATGCCAATGATTTTCTAAATAAAAAGACTCAGTATCAGGTTATGTAATAAAATAAAGTTTACCCTGTTCAACGAATATATTTAACCGTTTCTCCACGCAGAAAATTAACATATTTATCGCTACGTGCCACGACTAGAATAATTTTCACGCAACGATATAAAATCATTTTCTTCTTATTGCATTTTATTTTTTATCCTATAAATTGTATTGTTTTATACGTTTTCGTTTTTTATTTTTATTTAAAAAAAAAACTAATTTATGGAATTATACTATATGATATTTTAAACAAAAAATATTGGTTCAATTCAGATTTATAATAGTCTTAAACATAAAGTAAGTGTTTTATGACTACTGATAAATTCTAACATGCATAATATGCTAATATTTGGAATGGAATTTTATAAAACTAATGAAGCTATTTATAATTTTATATGAACCAAAATTTAAGAATATTTTGTGCGTAACCTATTTAGTAAGAAAAAGCCATCTCAAATTTTACACCAATAATAGCAGGTAACCAGGGTATGATATGCGCTGTGATACTAAACAAATGATGGTTGTTAGTCATATTAAGAACATCTTTAAAATTGAATATATAATAAACATAAAAATTAGTTACATAATTTAATCACATTCATATCTTGCTTCACAAGTGTTAAAAGCACCTCCACCAAAATTCAAATAAATCCCAAGTATAATCTGCAATTGAAAACATTTTTCAAGCCGTTTTGTGTGGGTATGTATTGCTAATAAATAGCATTAAATTTAATTAGAAATACCCTAGAATTCATGATGGTATAAAGTAGCCATAAAAACGCTACAGTTTGCACATCTATCAAAATAAACGACACGGTTCGTCTAACACTTAATTGCGTAGTAGTAATAATCAAATTATTAAGTATTCCAAATTAATTAACTTTAGTTTTTTATGATTAGTCATAATCTCAAAGCATAAACAGGACAAATATTCAAATATTAATTAATTAAATTAACTAAAAATAAAAACACTTGGTTAGTTTTGTGAAACTAACCAAGTGTTTTTATTTTTTATTTTATTTCATAACATGTTTTACCAAGTCCCTAACACATCCACAATCAATTTAATTAATTAATCAAATGTGAAATTAGTTGCCATTGGTGAAAAATTGCAGAAAAGAACAATCAATAAATTTTAAAAGTAGATATTTTAATACTTTCACTAAAAATGTATATCAGTTATAAAAAATAAAATAACGGCCATCCGGATGTTAGGCACAGACTATAACAGCTAATCGATTACTCTACTGTCATCACAAATTTAATTATTCTTTGATATATTATCGAATTTTACCATTATTGGCAAGTTTTTCGGGCTAATTAGTGTTCGAAAACTAAACATTAATCACCAAATCTATATTTTTCTATACTATTTTCATTGCTGTTGGTGTTTTCCAGTTATATAGTCTTCATTAAAATTCTGTGTTCATATATTATTTAAGTGCAAATAAACAAGCTTCTGGTTAATGCATTCAACCTATTTCTAGTTTTATATATGAAATTTATTATTCATTATAATATTTATTGTTTAAGTGATTTATTGAGAAAATTAAAAAAAAAACTTTGAAGTCATGTACAACTGTTGTATTATTTTGTTTAGTAATTTAGCACCAACAGCACTGAAAATTATATTGAAAAGCACAGATATTGATATTTAATTTTAATGTGGCCTACAAAATGAGCCAATCGAAAATTTCGAGAATTTAGTCATACAAACAACTAAATTTACGATGACAGGAGAGGAATCAGTCAGATGTTAATAATCTGTGTTCAACGTCAATTCTTTATAATATTTTCCGCACATTAGTCATAAATGATGATATAATTCAATATAATACAGTGATCGTGCTTTATTATGAATGATCCACTAATATTTGAAAATTGTATAGAAATTTTGCAATACATTAAATATATTTGACGGAAAATGCATTTTTGTTCCACATTTGATATTTTATATAAATAGAACAAATCGTAGATTTTGAGTATTTCTTTGAAAATGCTGGTATGTTATGAAATAAACTAGGTTTTTCTGTAATAGGGAAAAAATAGAGAGGAGAGTAAACTCGGCTAAAATTTTGCAATATCGAGTAAACTATAGGAAGAAAAATATGATGTGTCATACTCGTAGAAGACAACTCATCTACTGTAGACATACACTCATTTGCGTTATAGTGAATCAACCAATAAATAAAATGAAGTGTGCATGACAGTTTGTATCAAGTCACGGGTCACAGAATAGAATAGGAGAAATATTCGCAATATATTATGCTACATATATACATATATCAATATATGCAGGTACTGATTTCTTACCAAATCACTAATCAAAATTGGTGTAACGTATTTACGTTATCAATTGTAAATTATAAAATGTATAGTATAAAAATATAAAATATCAAATTGGTGTCTAATAAATAAGATGCTAAAATTTAATGGTTTAGCACCAAGTTACACTTTAATTATGCATTATAAACAATCCATAAAGTGTGGTTTACTGGATGAATAACATTAAATTTTAATTACAAATACGCTTAAATTTATGTCGGAATAAAGTGCCAATAAAACACTACAATTTGCTCGTCTGGTCAAACGTATGACCCGTTCAGTCCATTTCGTTTAATTGTGTGTGACCAATCAAGCGGTTATTCCGAATCAATTGACTCTACTTTTATATGTTTGATCATAATCCCCACAGCCTCAACCATATTCGAATCGACGGACATACATACATAAGCGCGCACACACACACGCACGCAGACGCACACACACACACGGACACGCAGGCACACACACATACACACACACACACACACACACACACACACACAAACTCTAGAAGTTCATGAATAAAGCAAATTTATGTATCTACTCATATCTCGTTTCATATATTCCCTAATCATAAATCTGATACTCGTATAGACAAACTATTATCTGATTGTTTTTATTACATATTCCACTTCGCAATTTCGGAAATGATATTTTCATACATGTATTGTAATTATGAAAATATACGTTTTGACCTTCCCTGAATCGATTCTGGATATTTTTGGAATGACGTCCATCTGTATGTGTGTGTGTGTGTGTTTGTGAGCGCTCTACAGCCTGAACGGTTGAAGGTATAATTTTGAAACTTTATACTTAAGATTTGTATACGCCCAACAAAAAACCTCTTATTTTTCAAGAAAAATGCGTATAAGAAAGTTCAGTGCAAGCCATTGCAGATGTTTACTGTTGCAATAGAATATACTTCTGTAATTTAGTCATTCTGTGCTGTAATTATTTTTTGGTGAATAAATCGCAACTTATGTATACAATTGTTGGGTATGGAAGAAGGAACAAAACATCAATGATTTTATGAAGCACAACAAAGAGTGATTTATGGGATTGAATTGTGCGACATCAAAGACATATACTTATAAAAGAAAGATTGCAAAAATGTATGAAGATTGACCACTGACAAGAAATATCGTAAGGAGGGTAGGTGATAAAAAAATCGAATGAAAAAAGAATAAAGAGATTTATGTATACGTTAATGAACTGACAAAGCAGGTTCATACTGGCAAAAAGAAATGGATGAAATTGGTTTATAGAAAATAATTAAGTCTGGAACAATCATGAAATAAAAGATTATATTTGAAGTGTGGATGGATAGAGGGAATGAAAAAAAGATCAATAATTACATGTAATTGAATTTTTGCGAAAAGATTATATGACCATTCAAAGGACTCACAAGTCATTATGTATGTGCGAACATACATACCGTCATACTAAACTCGGTAAAGTGGTTTGTAGATAAGTAATCGAAATATTTAGAACAAATCGTTTATGCAATCTGCTATGAAACTGTACAAGATAATTTTATGAAGGCATCGAGTGACGTCATAGAAACCATAGTAAAGATAACAACATGAAACTATACTACTCTGTACATATTGCATCTTGCCATCTAAATATATACGAGTAACATATTTGGTAACATTAACTCAGTGATTTCATTACGTTAACGTTTTATTTTTAATAAAGATATGATGACAATGATTGTAGAGCGCTCTCTCGCTCTTTCTCTCACACACACACACACACACACACACACACACACATAGACACAGCCACACACAGAGAACACACAAACACACACAGAGACATCGTATAAGAAAGTAAAAATATTCATAGAATTAGAAGCCACAAATTTACTAGTTATTTACGCGCACGTTAATATTATATACGTGTTCAACTATTTTATGTGTGTGTCTATTGCACGTGTTGCTTGGTTGAAACTACATACTGAAGAGACTTTTGATTGATTGATTGCTGTGTGGTGTGATTGATCGAAATGAAATAGTGTTTGCTAACTGTAGACTCATATTTTAATCGATGAACTTTAGTTGATATCAACTTCTTTTCCTTACTTTAATATTTTATATGTTCGACCAAAATACTTCATTTATAATATATATGTTAAGCTATCATATTATTTTCTCATTATATTTGTATCAAATATGTTTATATTTAATAGAGAATAAAACACACTGAACATAAATAAGATATATTATTACTGCAATGCAGCACTAATTTTATTATTATAAAGGTAATTTATTTACAAGTATTGATTACTATTAGCAGTTAGAAATCCATAACAGAATCATCAAATACAAAAATGATTTTGTATTGAATTTCCATCTGGCAATCAAAATTATGATTAATTGTATATAATCGGCTATGATGCAATTAATCGCTAGTTTACTATTAGGTATTGACGTCAACCTACAAGCCAATTTCATCTTAGTAGGCTGCGATATGCAAACGCGAATAATAAATATATTTTTTTATATATCTGTGGTTTAAATTTGATCGAAATTTCTAGAAATATATCTAGTTTTACATAATCGATTCTTTTTGATAAAAATGCATTCTGTGTATTTTTAAATAACTGATCTGTGGTTTAAATGTTATCAAAATGTATACGTAATGTTTTTGAGAAAATATAAAATAAAACGCGGACGACGAGCTTAAAACGTAATAAAAGAATTGACATTTTATATATCCATCGCAACTGAAATATTCAAAGGGTTTGAAGACTGCAAATGTTTGAGAAACGGAAACTAAATATTTAAACGTAAATTTCTTACCGGATTTTTAGTAAGGCTCTGCCAAGAGAATTCCAGATCAGAAATGTGCGCTGGGACCAGCACTACGAAATTCATGGCGTACGTGTTTACAACACCATCTCTAACGTAGAACAGTTCAGCGTTCAGACCTGAAAAACAACAGTTTAAATTAGACCTTAACCGTTACGGGCCATCGACAATGGTTATGTATCCTCTCACAAAGGATATTGTGACGCCATTTATATTTGTTAGCAGGGTGTTCGAGTGTTTTTATATCCTTTGCCTCGAGAAAACACTATCACATAAAATAATTCAACTGAATTGAACTTTACTGCTGGCTGTAAGGCTTAAGGTATACGGAAATATTTCGTTCTTTATCGCATACCCGCTAATACAAGAAAGAAATATCACATCTCCAACGAAGTAAATTCTATGTGTATTCAAAAAGGGCAGCATTCATGTCTCGCGGTCAAGATTGTAGATCATATTTCATTTGTCTACTTATTTTACCTCGTCGAAGGCAAGTAAAAAAATCGCAATAAAATGAATTTCAAAAATTAGAATCACACAAAAAAACGTATATTCAAACATAAATATTTAATAAACGTCTATAGTAATATTTATTAATATTAAAAATTAACAAAAAGTAAAATGAAAAAGCGACATTAAAATAAATGTAAAACATCTGCAGTGTCATGCACCGAACTTTCTTATACGCATATGGGTAACAGACTTAAATAATTTGAAGTTTGACATTTTATATTTATTTGTGGTTTACCACATCGTAGTTTCATTATTTTTCTAATTTATAATATTTGTTCTGACCTTTGGAACACTTTTACGCTAAATATATTTCTATGAATAAATATAAAATGTCAAAGTTCAAATTATTTAAGTCTGTTTTGTTTTTTTTGATAAACAATTGACAGGCGCAGATGATACGATTTATGTAAAATTTAATGTAATATGAAGAAATTTCAAGAGCCATTTTCTTGTTTCCGGAAGCGTTTGAGAAAAAAAGTTTCAAATAAAAGTTGTACAAAATGCTGATATCTATAATGTTTACTGTAACAATTTTTCTGTAACTGCAACCGTTTTTGAGTAATTGCAGAAACTGCAAAAAATGACTAGAGTAAACATGCACTTCCGGTCGGAATATTGGTTTCAAAAATAGAAGGTTTTCTTGCCAGGCATATACAAATCTTAAGTTTAAAATTTCATATTTTTCCCTTTAGCCGTTTGGGCTGTAGAGCGCTCACATAGACACACACACACACATAGACGGACGTTATTTCAAAAGTAGTTGGAATCGATTCAGGGAAGGTCAAAACGTATATTTCCGTTAAAATCTCAAGATCGAAATTTTTCATGATTACAATACTTACTACGTATAAGTAAGTAAAAATATTGCAGCTTATCAATGAATTTGGATGTCTCATTTTTCACTAAAAAAATCTTAGATATGTTAACATTCCCTTTCTGAGAATGTTGAATTGTTTGATTGATTACGTATAATAGTTGCTTTATATAAAAATTTATAACTATAGTACTACTGACTATTATGGAATTGTCAAAATAACTTCGATTGTTTTGATTTTATTTTACACGAAAGTAACAATTTATGACCATAATAGACTTTTTATTTTTTATCATTAAATTAGTTGTGCATTAAATAAACCCGACGCAACCGTGGTCTATTATTTTAAAATAACAAACCAAAACGAATTCTTTTCAAGATGTTTACAAAGTATACATTTAACATTCACTGAAAGCTTCCTGATTTCTGATTGTAATCTTTACTCAATATTTTCTCATGGGTCTATATAGCCACATCATGTGTGTTTTTTTTCCAAATATCAATGAATGAAAGAAAATGGTAGAGAAAACAGAATGGAAAATAAACAAACCAGTAAAAATACCTCGCATATACATTCTAGCTTTTGTCTATTTTCCTCTACATCAAAATGATGCATTGTTATTGTTATCTTACATAATAACGTTGAAATTTAAATTGGTGAGAAACGAGTATGTTAACCATTATGAACATATCTTTTTCAAATACTGTGTTTTTATAGTCAGTATGAATATGAAAATTAATGAATAAATTTATTTATTGTTATAAGTGAAGTAGATCAATGCGTATAATGAAATATCAATTGTTTAGATATATCCTTCCCTATACGAAGAAATAAACATAAAAACAAATTGATCTTGACATATAAATGAAAAAAACACCTTCTGATCTTCCCTAAATCAAGCTTGACAATTTTTTAAAAGACGCCTAAGTGTGTATTTGTGTATATATTCGAATGTGTGTGTGTGTGTATTCTCTCAAAAGAAATTCAAAGAATTTTCATGTACTTTTGATGGAATATGACAAGTTATTTTCGTAATCAACATACAAAAATGAGTTATTAGAACTACTATGAATATAATACTATGAATACGGGGTATTCAAACAAGAGGTTAAATCACAAAAATAAAGAAATGAAATTCTATTTGAATAGAAACACAAAACAGAAAAATATACTATTACAATGATAAGAAAACGGAACCGCTTCGTCAACAATGAAAGAAAATAAAAAAAAATAAATATTCATTTTATCTATTTAAAGTTACATTGCATTATACATGATGAAATTTAGATAGTACGTACTAACATTACTTTAACTAATTTTCTATTCTTTATTCGTTCTAATGTTCTTCTAGATTTATCATCTATTCAAATAGTATCTATAAATGATCAATATATTTATATTTAAATGCATATAAATAAAATTTCAATTCTACGTATTTTAAACTACCCAGAACTTATATTCGTCTGCATTAATAATATTTAATCTATTTGACAGGTTCAAGTAATAGTCAAATACTACATATTATACTACTAACAATATAGCAAAACCATTATTTCAAATGGCTTTCATGCTGTATAAACAGCAATAAAGCTGCGGCGTGGTTTCTGCGCGAGAACACACATAACACAAAATAAAATTTAAGTGATGCGCCATACGATACGCCAGATTCTTGCACCCTTGGGAATTGTAGCGACCATAATAATGATAACACACAATATATTCGTTGTCACAGAGATTCATGATATATATGTACATGGCAACACAGCGCCCAAGTATTGTAATATTTGTATGTTTTACATATATACTTTACCATACAGAAAAAATAGTTATAATCAGTAAGACGTGAAATAGAAAATTAAATAAAACTTACTAAATAAAAACAATTGGTAATTTTCAAAAATTACCAAGTGTTTTTAATAAGCTTAAACTATGTTTCACCAACGATTAATAATATGAAATAAAACGTAAGAAGAGGAATGAAATAGGATTTAAAAATAAGAATATATGCAAAACATTCGATAGATATAATTAATTGAAAGAAAGATAATTAAAAAGTATTTATTTTGTCATGTACAACTCAAAATTTAATTTGTGTAGTACATTAAGTATCAAAGTAATAATTGTTCACTAAAAGTAACGTAAGTTTATTTTTTCCAGTGTAAACGACATTATTTTACAACCTTCACGTGGTTCTCATTATAAATTTACATATTTTAGATAAGCGAGTTTACATAAATACACAAAATAAAAGAGCATTCAACCACAGTTTAACAATAAACTGGTTTAGACTATTTAGATTGTATTTTGGTCAGATATTTCGGAAATTCATTATTTAAATGCAAATAAACTTCACATTGAACCAAATTTATACCAACACAAACGATTTTTATGTCCAGGATTTCTTGTTCAGATAATAAACAGGAAATATAAGAATAATTAAATTTCGTTTTTGATTAGTTAATGTAAACTGTTTTTTTTTTTTATTGCTCACTTAATGTCAAAATCAATTTAACTCTTGTAGGGGCAATTTTTTACTTTCTTCAATTTAATTTGGAGATTTTAACGAAAATATTAAATAATTCACTGAATTTTATTTGAAAACGTATTAAATAACCCTCTTATAAGAAAGTTTAGTGTAAACCATTGCAGATATTTGTTTTCTTACTATCAATTAATTGATAGTTGAAGGACATGATTTTCCATCTAATTCTTGAGATATTCATTTTTGTATAAAATTATTTTCCTAGTGGAAGTAGAGACGTAATTATATGAAAGAATATTTTGTCGCTCGTTCATGAGCATATATAGACATGAACTTCATTAAAAATAATTATTATGCGACACAGTTTACGGTGATGGTGTATAGAAGTATAAGTAAACCCTTGAAAAAGAAGTAATATTGTTATGGTTTGTCGTTGACACCGAGTGCTTCCTGGATTCCGATAGTTGCTTGTCGGTTGTTGTCAAGTGACAGTTAGGTGGGGAGACTGGGCTCTAGAGACAAGCGAGCGTGGCATTAGTTCCAGCTTCCAGTTACGTGCTGCGGCTGCGGCTGCATCACAACACCGTTTCGATTCTGGTGCCGAACCGATTGTAATCACAATCTTGCTTGTTTGTGAGACCAAAATTCCAAGCGAAATGCAAATTTCTAGTCATTATCGATATTGTGCTGTCTGTTAAGTTGCTCATAATTAATTCGTGAATATAAACGACTGATAATTAAATCATTTTGAATGTTGGTACTATAATATATATTCAGAATTAAAATGTATAATAATACTAAATATGTAATGTAAATTTTGCTAATTCAATAAAAAAAAATTTATAGCTTAACTCTCACTAATTTTCTTGATGCTCATTTTGAATAAAAAATTATTGTATCAACGATACAAGCTTAGACGATTACGTCGTTTTCTTGGTTTGACCAATTTTCGGGATGGAATCCCAACAGCGCAATCAAAAATTAACAGTACATATGAGCAATATGAATATTGTTTTTAGACAAGCATATTTTAATTTAGTATATACTAAATTAAAATATGCTTGTCTAAAAACAATATTCATATCGCTATATAGCGACATGGTCGATACGCATGTATATAAATGTTTGCTTGTTTAATCATATTTGCAAAAGCAGCTCACATTCAAAACTCTAATTTGTGTATATTTGCCTGTACGTAATTTAAAATATGCAACATTTTGAATCTTATTCTTTCACTCTTGCATGTGTAATTTTATCCAAGAATTTTAAAAATAATAAATTTTACTTATATGAAAAATAATCGATCTCGAGATTATAACTAAATCGAGTTTATTTTTGGGTATGACGTCTGTCTGTGTGTATGTGTGTTAGTGTATATAAGTGTATTACAAAGAAATATATTTCGGACAATTTATATTATAATAATATAAAATATAAATATTTATTACCCGGTGTCAATAATATTAGAATTTACATAAAATTATCTTTGTCGAAACTATAAATTAATAAATTGGAAGATATAGTTTTCACTTAACTGTGATACTAAGCTATGTTTTATTTTCCGCAATGTGTAGACATTATAATGCAAATCAAATAATATTTTAATATTTACCGTGTTCGAGTTTTATCTGAGCACAGTGAAAAAGTACATCTTCATCATGTTTGCCAGTTTTTGTCCTTTTGTTCATTAAAATTGACACATAGTGTACCGTGTCTTTCAAACACGTTTGCTTAATAGTATTAATATCTGCGAACGGTCCTCGTTATAAAATGCTTGCGCTTTTTATTTTTATGTTCGTTTGTATTTCTATTTGACTTCTTTATTTTATTATGTTTTCCATTTCGAGATAATTGTCTTAATTGTGCACACAGTTTTTGCCTTTTATGTTGTAGATACGTACAACGTATTTTATATGAGTTTTTGCCATCACAACCAGACAAAAAAAATAAAAATGTCTTTCGTCTGACCTCAACATTTCAATATACTTTTGTTATTCATCTTTAAATAGCAAATTACTGCTCTAGTTATAAAATTATTATTTTCTGCATGCAATTTTATTTTGATTGTTACAAAGGTTCTTATTTTCTTCAATACATTTTTATTCCACAAACTATATCAAGTAAATTATTTTAATTATATCTTATTAGAAGTTTTGACTTCTAACTAAATATTTACATCTTTGAACCATTAATATTTTGTACATATGTAATCATAATACATGTTGCAATCTCATTTTAATTATAATTAAAAATATAGAAAAATGCAGGAATAAATTGTGTTTATTGTCGTTTGATTTAAAAATCTAGACTTTCGGTCGAGCTTTCTATATCAATAAAATCAATAATTTGTTTTTGTTGAAAGCAATTATTATCATTTAAAATAGTACATGTTTTACAGTAAAATAGCAAATATCAGCGTTAGAGTTTGGTCAGTTTAGTTATGCAAAAGAGTTTTACTGAATTATGATTTGGTTGAGAAATTTCGATTGTGATATTTCCTAAATTAACCATAACAGCAAATGTGACGTATATTTTTAATCATATACAAAGAATATTAATAAAAATTTAAATACTATTGATTGAAATTGGAGTGAATGTTGCTAGCATTGCACAGACTGAATGAGTGAAATGCGTTTGCATAGAGTTTAATGAACCATTTAAATTTAGCAAAAATTTCTAAAAAGGGGAGCTTGATGAATATATATGAATGCATTGTGTAAGAATTTTGACTGAAACTACCAAATTTACATACGTTCCTCAAACAAGTATTTGTCAGCATCACTTCACGTTTTTCCGCAATTTGATACGCATTATTGTTCTATTGTGGTTCATGTGCTAAATTTATTTATTTTATCAAACTTTTAAATAATTCCATCGACCGAATATTTCATCTCTGACTTTTTATTTATTTAGAAATAAATAATAATGATCGTCGCACAAATCTCAGTTCAAACAATTTTATAGGCGTCCGTAGTATCGCTCTTATTTGGCTTATAGAAAAGTTTTTGGCAGTATACCCCGTCTTGTCTACTCGAAGTTTAATGGACTCAGTATGCCGTCTTTGTGTCTATTAAAAAGTTCTATTATTATTCTATAAAGGGAACACCGAGTAGTATCGATTCTACTCTAGAACTGATCAACCGATAATTCTTTCATGTTTATTGAATAGCTGACTACAAAAATACACTCATATTGCTCTTGCTTATTTACTTGCGTTAGATACAATTTTTGATTATTAATACAACTAAGCCCTATACAAAATTCGACTGATGAAGCAGAGTATTCATTTAGCCATATTCAATTTTACTGTTTAATTATATAAATTTCAATGAATATACAATTTATTATCCATAATGGCTTATACGTATTTAGAAGAAATTTTTGAATACAAAATATATTACTTATAATAGACATTAAATGTCAATGCCAAAACCAAATTAATAAAAAATTTCAAACAAAAGTTTTACTAAATATTAATATGTCTAATTTTTATTTTTATTATTTTTCAACCGTTTGTGCTTTAGAGTGCTCAAACACATACACACACACACACACACACACACACACACACACACACACACACACAAACACAAACAGACAGGCAGACAGACAGACAAACATCAGTCAAAAAATAAACAGGATTCAGGGAAGGTCAAAAGATTTATTTTCGTTAAAATCTCAAGAGCTAATTTTTTCACGATTACAATACTTGTATATATAATTACAATTTGTAATCAATTTGTGTTTTGCGTTTATTTACAAGAACTTTGTTTTTATTGATTTTAGAAACCTTACAAATGATAAAGATGCAAAAATATAATTTAGCAGACAAAATAATTTGAATGTAAAATTCTTATGATATACATGATTTTTGGTTATTTCGAAGAAAAACTAGAACGAATGCGCTCCATGTGCTGCAAGCTGTTCATTATGGCTTTTATACGTATTTTTATATATGTCAGAATAATCTAATTTTGATTCAGCTTTGATCAGTCTATTTAAAAATTTGAACATACATATGTGTTGGTTACAAGCTCCGAATGTAGGTAAATGATTTTGCACTGCACACAGTGTAATATCACCGTGCTTGTGTTCGTGTACATAATTAACGAAAAACGAGTCGTTCCGTAGCAGGACGTAAATTGAAGAGCAACCACCACTGAAATAAATATTACCTGGAACGCGCAGTGTTTATCTTGATGTCTGCAAACAATGTTGCAGCGAGCGGTAAGTATCTATTTTTGAATTTGAATAGCTCAATTTGTTTAGTAAATTTGTCCTGCTTAAAATTGACTATTATGGAGGTAGTGTTTTTCCATATAAACTTGTTTAAACATTATATTTTTTTTTATCTACCTACATTTGTAAATTCATGTTATTTTTACTTAAATTAAAACTAGCTCCGTTGCTGATACTCATATAAAAATTTCTCTTGAAATGACGTTTGTGTGTGCATCTATAAAGTGTGTGTGTGTGTGTGTGTATACCTGCGTGTGTTTATGTGTGAGTGTGTGTGTGTGTTTGTGTGTTTGTGTGTGTTTGTGTGTGTGTGTGTGTGTGTGTGTGTGTGTGTGTGTGTTTGTAAGAAAGTTCAGTGCAAGCCATTGAGGATATTTTTAATTTGACACCGATGACATTAGTTTCAAATAATTCAGCAAATATGCAGGAGTACTTTGATATCTACCAAAAGCCTTGTCTAGCAGTTGTATTTCAAAGCTATTCCCGGTATTATATGTGTCGGTGATAAACACACATATATATTACAGATAATATGTTGAGTGAATCGGTTTTACCTACTGTTTGTTGTCTTCCGGGTACTAGTTTCTGAGCGATGGACAAAGAGTGGAATGCAAGCATATATGTACAACCGATGACCGAGCCATCATAGAACTAAGAGCAGCGACAGAGCGACTGTTTTCCGCACATTCTTGCACTTCACTGGCTATAATCAAAGCTTTCATCGGGCGTATCTACTAGATAAGTCATTAGAGAAAATTCCACAAGCTCTCTATTCTTGTGGCGATACTCCATCGAACGACAATCTGCATTTCAATTCAAAAACAACGACTAATCTAGCCTTTGTAAGTCTTTATACTGACCATGCAGATGTAACAACCAAGCCAACTTTCATATAGTAATCAGTATAAAATATCAGTTGCCGTATATGTTAGTCTAAACAATGTTTGGTTTGAATTAAAATAAAATTATGTCAATGCTTATTTTCAAAAATGTTCAAATGTCACTATTTAAGATAGGTGATATGCTCGGGGCCCAAGAAATCCGGAAATAAAAGGTTTAGTAGATTTAAAATACGAATAGCACGAATTGTATACCCATAGATTATGTATACCAAATTTTGTATCAATTCGTTTAGTATGTTCAGAGGAGAAGGAGCGACAAATTTTGGTCCTACGAGCGAGCGACAACTGACATCCAAGTATATGAGTTATATATTTTTTTGGATTCAAAGCAATAAGATAAACTTTATTTTAAAGACATTTTTTTGTCAGAGATACTTACACATTTCAAATAGTACATTAATGTATAAAATTAAAGAAATGTTAATAAACAACTGTTTACATTAGTTTTTATTATTATTAATAGTAGATATATTTTTGAAAAGAATATTGATTGATTTTAACAATAATGCGGTATTTTTATTGTTACATGGGAGTGAATCGCCAACTCGCGCTGCGTTATGCATAAGCTGTCCCGTTACTAATCGGCGTGCCAGCGTTTCAGTATGTGCGGCTTTCTACGCGCTTTCCGGCATGTAAGGTACTTACGTATGTGTGAGTAGCGATGGAACTTCGATTGCTTACACTTCTTCAATCGTAATTTTTTTTTCTTGTTTTATTGCTATTTAAATTCAAGGTTAGGTATAGAAGTATAAGTATATAATCTATCAACCGTACTATAGCTGTTATTATTACGTGATAAATTGATTTATTTTCAAATGAAAAAGACTTATTAAATATAGGATTATATATTATAAAGAAACACAGATAAATTCAATGCAATCACTTAATCAATTCATAATATATAAAGAAAAAGTAACGCCGGCAAAAACAGAAAACAAATAAATGTTATTTTATAACAACAAAATTTCCCTTTGAAAACAAAGAAAAAGAAAAGCATTCAGGAAAATATGAATGGAAAGCGGTTTCCTTCAAAACAGCATAGCATTTATATTTTATATACCATCCACAAAGAAACAGAAAAAGAACAAACATTTGAAAAGAATTTAACATAAAGTAAAAAAAAAAGACATTTTCTAGGTTCATAGAGGCTACAAAAATCTATGATTACGATCATGTAATCTGCAAATGTACTTTCTTTTAATTAATTTAAAATATCGCGAAGCAGGGTTGGAAAAATATAACATATAAATGCTAAAAATTTGAGTTAATTAAGGCAGAATCAAAGTTAATTTAGAAAATATCTTCTATTTGTATATGTCATGATTTTACAATGAAACAAAAAACGAACAAAATTTCGAATTAAAACGTTACATGACCTACATAACAATGAAATTTTGCAACCAGCTTAATTACTTATTGATCAACTTCAGCCACTTAATTTTAATTTAGCTTTATGACGTTGAGTATTACTTGGATGGCATAAAAAGCCAATTTCTGTGATTAAATGGTTAAATTGCATATAAATATTTCATTGCGTCAGTTAAATTGTTCGTAAAGTTTAATTGCCGCAATTTAATAAAGAACTCACAATAAAAATAAATTGCGGTAAATAATTTAGTAATTGGCATAATCTA